>CAKAOH010025490.1:0-32000 GCA_916701665.1 Sebastiscus tertius | reverse complement strand
CCCTCGTCTTCCTCTTCATCAAACCCACCCTTGTCTTCCTCTTCATCAAACCCGCCCTCGTCTTCCTCTTCATCCTCTTCTTCCTCTTCATCCTCTCCTTCCTCTTCATCCTCTTCATCCTCTCCTTCCTCTTCATCCTCTCCTTCCTCTTCATCCTCTTCATCCTCTCCTTCCTCTTCATCCTCTTCATCCTCTCCTTCCTCTTCATCCTCTTCCTCTTCATCCTCTCCTTCCTCTTTTTTTTGGACCTTTTTAAAAAATGTTCTTACTATTTACTACATTTTTTTAATTTTTCAGACATTTGTCTGAGCCCTCAAAACACATTTACGTATCTGGAGGTCAGAGGTCAAGGGACCCTTTGAACATGGACATGACATGTATGTTTTTAGACTTCTATTTTTTCCTCAAAGTCAAAGTCAAATGAAAAAACTTGAAAAAAGCAAAGTTTTTGTCCGTTCCACGGTTCCAGTCTGTCGGGGATCTCCATCGTTTTGCATCGTCACCACTTCAAAGCAGCGCTGAAGGATTTCAATGTAGTGTTCATTTGGCGCCATCTGGTGGTATTACAGAGAAAGACTCTGAGAAGCAACACAAGACTGCAATTGTCTACACCGGGTCAATTCATTTCTTCTTCAGAACAATTTGAAAGATGTTTTAACCATGACAACAAGCCACTCCTCCAGCGTTGTATTTCATTAATCAAGCTGAATGTTACTCCATTGTTAATGTCTGATATTCATCCCTTCAGCGCTTCTAGTCTTAACGAATGCTCGAGGACTTGATTAGTTGCTATCTAACTTTCTCTTTCTTCCTCCCAGCTTCCCAGCGAGTGTCCCGGCGACTGCCCTTCAGAAAAGAAAACCAACGGCGTCCAGCTGGAGCCGTCGATCAGCTTCTCCCGTGAGACCTCGCTGTGACGCTGCCAAGTCACCGCCGGATCGCAGGACGACCGTGAAGGTCTCCCTGCTGCTGCTCTGCTGGGAGACCGGCTGGCACCGTCGCTCCACGTGAGGAACCCAAAGGTGCAACTTGATTTTTTATTGCCAAGCTCCTCGATGTGATCGTAAAGACGGAGTATCTGGGTGCAATGCCAAAACTAATTCAATCCAGGCGGGTGACCGACGAGGCACGGAGCGTCGGGCCTCCGTAGGATGCAGGTACCTCACGCTCCCAAACACTCACATAGAAGATTACCTCCAATTTACAGAACTTTGGGTTTCCTCATGGAGAGGTAGTGGATTGGTCAAAACAAGAGAAGACAGAGGAAACTCCACTGCACTTTTCAAAGGAAGACAGGCCTCCAGTTCGTACCTGTAGATCACATCACAGGCTCTGCTGTAGTTGGAGTCTCCAGGCGACGGCGAGGAAGAACAGCGGTTCTGTTTGGTTTTGTTCTGCGGCCGCTAAACGGGCCAACGTCTCCTGAGTTTACTTGAATTATCCTCTCGTGCTCTGGACTGAAAACACACTGTAGATGTTTCTGATTTCTTCTTCACATACGACACGTTAGCTACAGAAGAGGAACACATACATCATGCTTCTGCAGCGCTGCGTGCATGTTAGACGGGCCAAGAAGCAGTTTGTTTTAGTCTTCATAAAAATAGGCGGACTTTGTCATAAATGGTGCGACAGCAAGTCCTGAGACGTCTAAACAATTACAGAAATCTTCACAGGTTTTTATGTGCAGCTTTTTCTTTTTGACACCGGAGAAGAATTGTATTTCGATTCCAGGGGTGCATTCCTGAGTTTCCACTTCTTTTCCATCCGACAAAGGGAGCGGAGGGAAGGGGACGGACAGTAGAACAGTTTATTTGCGATGAAGGAGCTCTGACATAGCTGGCACAAAGAATCGAAACACTACGCTTATGAAGAAATGACTGTCTGCATATAAAACTACTTAAAAAGATATATTTGTTTGCTACGAAATATTCTGCTTCAGTCCACATTTGTTGGCGTTTAGCCTTTCAAAAACAACATTTTCATTGTTGTTTCACATTGTCTAGCAGCTATCTAACATTAATTCCATTTATTTAACCACTAGGTCATTTAGAAGAGTTTATTTGCGATGAAGGAGCTCTGACATACATAACTGGCTCCAAGAATCGAAACACTATACTTATGAAGAAAGTAGTAAACTAGAATATGTGTTGTGCAGTGGTTCCCAACCCGGGTTCCAGGTTGGGAACCAGCGGCGAAGAGTATGTGGACGACTTATACAACGGCTTCGCTGCACAACCACAATGGACCAAATACCAATGCACAATAAGAAACACACGCACAACTTCAAGATTTATACTCGGAGGTGATGCTTTCAGACGTGTTTTTAATGTCGACCTCTGTCCGTTACCACGCTCTGACAGACAGGAGGACGTAACAGAACAAAGCCGAGTGGACACGAGAAGCACAAAGTGTTTATGTATCAGAAGAAAAGATGCTGATTCGTTTTCAGATCCAACTCTTTGTTTTATTTGATGTCGTATGAAAGAATTCTGGATCTTGCAGTTCTTTCTTTAAACATTTCTAACTCAAATTCTACTTTTTTTTTTACTTCGTGTGGATGAATGTTGTCGACTTTTACAGTTTCAAAATAGATGCAAAGCGTTTAATTAGCTGTCGTGTAGCTTAAAGTCTGACACCCGTCTCTACGCTGTTTGTAAGTTGACAGCAAAATGGTAAATGATAGTTTTATTTTATCTTTAACCATTTTAAGAATAAGAAGAAAAAAGCTTCTGAAGAACCAGACCTTTACATTTAGGGCTCCTTATCTTGGATGTTGTTTTTAATGGATAGCAGCAGTTCATGTCAGCTAACTTCCAACACTATTCTGGTTTAGTGATATTATTTTAGTTTTGTCAAGACTAAAGAAAAAGCAACATTTCAAACTGAGTGACTGAATGAGAGCCGTGAATAGCACCTTTAATCACTGTTGACTGTATGACATCAGCTGAGAGGTATTTGACTTATTTTGTCCCCTAAACATTTCTTCATATACCTTTTTAACATGGTCGCATCGTTTCTCTAAGCCACTGTTTCATCTTCTGTTTCTCAATATTTATTTGCGTCTATTTTTTCAAACCGTATACAAATATTATAAATCTTGATTGTTTGATGTAAATGAAAATCTCAAATTTTTTCTTTTGTCTTTCTCTCGTTTTTTAGAACTTTTATAGAGAGTCGTTTTCTTGGGATGCACCGATACCACTTTATTCAGACCGAGTACAAGTACTTCCATCTGGGTACTCTCTGATACCGAGTACCGATACGAGTACTCCTCTGAGCCTAGAGAGCCTGGTTAACAGCCAGCTGGAGGGTGTGAGCGCCACACGGCAGGCTGGGGAGTCCCGCATACGAGGCGGTGCGCCGCCACCGGCTCTAGGTCGGCTTGGAAAGGCTCGGGGTGAAGGTAGCTCGCGGCCGCAGCTTTACAGCGCACCCCGCCCGGACCTCGCCGCACCGTGGCACATCGTCTGCCCCGTTTTATACCAGTATCGGACCCGATACTGGTATCGGTATCGATGCATGCCTATCATTTTCTGAACTTACCAGACTGTTCTAGTTCTTCTATTATTTACCTTTACACACCTAGTCATTATATCAACATTACTGATCATTACTTACCAAAACTCCTATTGTGTAAATATCGATATCGAGGTATTTGGTCAGAAATATCGTGATTCTCTCCATATGGCCCAGCCCTAGTTATTAACAACATGGTTCTCTGGTCTGAAAAATACTGGGAATTCAACTTGTTTGATACGACCCAGAGGGGCAGTGGTGGCCTAAAGGTTAGAGATGCCTGTAACCGGAGGGTCGTTGGTTCAATCCCCCGGACCGGCAGGATGAATCTGGGTCGTTACCACCATTCCCCCAAACCCAACCCCAACCGCTCCAGGTCAGCCTGTGGTTGTACTGGGCAGCTTCCAGGTGTGAATGTGATCAGGGCGTTCCTGAAAAAGAGAGCACCGCTCTCAGTGAACCTCCTCTGAATACATAGAAACGTGACACATTTCATGACACATGCTTTCATATATATATATATGTTTTTTAATGTGCATACAGCCGTATTTGACATCGTCTCCATCATGTTTTCAACATTTCTCTGTGTGACCATCATAGATTTTTTTAAGTGAAATCAGGAAAGGATATTATTATTATGTGTTGTGATACTGTGACTGCCGAGACAATTTATGTATTGAACCCATCGGATTGGATGCTTTCTCCTCTCCTGGCTCCATGAAACTGATCTTTGGATTTAGATTTTACATCTCCATATGAATCAATTTCTGAGTGGCAGGAGGTTTTCATGGTTGTGGAAGAAGGACATCTTGTAATTGACAGTGTTATCTGTTATCTGACACATACAGTAACACCTTGATGGCAGAGGTTAAACTAAGCAAAGACAGAACGCCTCAGACAGCTATACTACGGCACTTTCTTAAAGTAAAAGACTTGTGTTGTTCTGTTTTTCTCATTGTCAACAAATCTAGTCTGTCTCTCATTTAGGGCTGCACGATTATGGCCAAAATGATAATCACGATTATTTTTGATCAGTATTGAGATCACGATAATTCATTGATTTTAGCGACAACATATTTTTATTACAGCACTTTCACATTAAAATAAACAGAGTGCTGCTTTCACTTCCATGCTGTGGAAGTGCTACCCCCTTTTGTCAACTACATTTTAAAGTTAAATGCATCAAGCTGGTGCAACAGTAAGAGGCTTGATAAACAATTCTATGCTCTCAATTTAATCATAAATATATTGATTGTATAGATAATATCTATCCCCCAAAAGTGAAGCCAAAACATCTGGATCATCAGCTGGTGGCTGTTAGTTTAGGAAGCGTTTGATTTGATATGAAACAGAGTTTTCTATGAGCAGAACACACATTTTAAACCTCAATATCTCAGGATTAATATTTGATTAATTGTGCAGCCCTACCCTCAATACTTTCTGACTTACGTACCCCATTTGTGGAACTCTGCCTGAAGCCGGTTGGTGCGGTTGTAAGTCACAAAGTAAAATAACAGATCATCAATATATATGATTAAAAAAGGCTCCATAATTTCCTAAAACAGCTGATCACTGTAGTTTTTAGCAAACAAACAGGAGGAAATAGTGCATCTGTCGGGGACTATTTTCAGCGGCGGATTAATCCACATGTGGTGCTCTAGTGAGTGTTACTGTCAGCAGGATGGTGCATGTTGGATTGAGTCAGAATAAACTACATTGTGTGTGATCATGGTTGTGACACACAAACAATACTTTTTGTAGATACACTCGTTGTTGATTTGTTGACAATAAGAAAAATCGAGAACATCGTCAGCCTTGTCCTTTAATCCTGGATGTACACTGACTCAGAACTGCAGTACAGATTATTGCACTAAATGTGTCCCACTATTTAATAATGTAAAGGTTCCACTGTATTTATCTGCTGTTGGATTTTACTGTAAGTCATCTTGTGTACTGTCATAAATACTGGAATCACATTATATGCAGATGACATTACTCTGTTGGAATCAAAAGACACCGATTGTCAAATCACAACAATAAACACATTTTACTCCGACGTCTTTGAGTGCCTTCATGTTGTTTTCTTACACACCAACAAGATTTCCTTTTGAACTTTGCTCAGCAACGGCTCGGTGGTGCTGCAGTTAGCACTGTTGTCTCACAGCAAGATTATTCTGGCTTTGAACCCGGCCTGTTAGGGCCAGCGGGCTGTGGAGTTTGCTGTACTAAAGTGTAACGGGTGGTGTATGGACCCAAATGCAGCACAAACATTTTCAGGTAACGTTGATAATGTCTTTTATTCACAGCGTAAACAGGAACCAGGACAAGCAGGTAAGTAAACTCACGGCACCGTTTTAGATGAAGGCTGGAAGCCTCGAGTCTTTTAGGGGGGTACGGAAGCTCGACCCGGGTGGGTTGAACCGGAGTACTGGTGAGTCCAGAGCTAGCGTGAGCTACGTGTCTCCCCCAAACAATTCAACAAGCGTCAGCAGGGAATTAACACGCAGGATGGCAAGTGCGGCAACACATACAAAGTTAATAATCCACTGTGATCCACCAGGTAACAGACAGCGATACCGTCGGAGGAAGAAAAGCACCAAACAGCCCGGAGGAGCAGACAGAAACCAGGAATGCCGAGGCAGAACTCGTGGTCAGAGAGAGAAGGCTGAGGTTATTTCCAGGATTACGATGAGGCAGGTAAGTGAGGCAGGTGATGTCGGCAACGGGACATCAGTCCTAGAATGAGTACTGGAGTCTTCCATCGGGGCAAAGAACAATCTGGCAATGAGTGAGTGAAACAGGGGGGCTTAAAATTCCTGTTAGTCAGAATCCTAATGTGTTGTCTGTTGTTACTTCTGTGACCACAGAGGCTGCAGTCTCTCTGGTTCGTTTCACCAAAATCATGTTTCAGAATCTCATGTGTTGTGTTTCACAGGTAGAGAACGATGGAGACGTCCAGTATGAAAATGTGGAAGCACGTGGAAGTCCTGCTGCTGCTGCTGCTGCTCGAATGTACTGATCAACAACTGCAACTCATCAGAAAGTCAAATATCATCATTTCTCACTTGTGATCAAAGCTTCGAGTTAAATCGATTGCTTTATATTTAGAACTTATTGCTCATTATTTTTACGCCTTAAACAGTGTGCAGCATTTATGGGGGATCTATTGGCAGAAATGGAATATAATATTAATAAGTATGTTTTCTTTAGTGTATAATCACCTGAAAATAAGAGTCATTGTGTTTCCGTTAGCTTAGAATGAGCCGTTTATATCTACATACGTACTTAGCTCCACCGTCTCGTGTCACTTCTGGTTGCAAAAACCAAGATGGCGATGGCCAAAATGCCGAACTCGAGGCTTCAAAACCTCAGTCCACAAACCAATGGGTGATGTCAAGGCGACTGTGTACACTTCTTATATGCAGTCTATGATTATAAGTCATTTTCTAAGCGATCCAAACGCTGTTGGATGTCAAAAATAGTGGAATCACACCATACGCAGATGACATGACTCTGTACATTTCTGAGTCAAATAGCAGCAATAAAAGCATTTTATTCCAACGTCTTTTAGTGTTTTCGTGTTGTTTTTTCTCACACACCACAAACTCACATTTCCTCTTGAACTTTCAATACAACAATACAGCCGCTTACTTTATCTAGTCACTAAAAAATGTCACAGGAAACCCTTGTATCTCCAATTTTGGTGGACTACATGCTCCTCTGACCATCTTTTAGATATTGTCAACAAATGCACAGTTTTGTGCAGCTATAGCAAATGTTCTTAAATGAATACACGCTTTACACCTGATAATTAAATGATACCAACACAGTGTTGATCAAGCAGAATGTGTGTTTTTAGAAAATGGCCCCAGGTAATTACTGCAACTGACTGAAGTGCATCAAATCAAAGAAGTAAAATGCTGTAAATAATGTTGCTCTTCAACACAACCCGCAAAAAACTTCTTCAGAAACTCTTTGAGTGTGACTTAATTCTTCCATGAATACATCTTGCTGAGTTTGCTATTTTTACCCTGATATTTATATATATACTGATGCTGATTCACAAGTTTTTACTCAGAAAGTCAACCACAAAAAGGAAGTTTCATCACCGGCTACGTCTCTGTACCTTACACAAAAACCCTCACAGAGCAGCGCCTGTTTGCAGAGAACACACGGAAAATGGCTCGACTGGACTTAATCCTCATTTTTGTTCTTCAGTTTGAAGGTAATTACTCAGATTTTTCTTTTGTTATTTAAGTGTTTATCTTTTTATAACTTTCAGTATTTTCATTATAGTCCGGAGAAATTGAACCAGCACAGGACACTAAAATATCTTTGGATTCTTTTTTCTCATCCTTAAATTGATGAATTATATCAATAAAATAACAGATAATGTATTGTCTAGAGCATTAACAACCCTTTCCAGCCTGTCTTATAACAGTCGTTGGCTTTTCACTGGACAGTGCAGCTGAAAATAGGCCTGTAGCCCAACATACACTGGTTCCTGCTGCTTGCTAAAGTGGACACTAACTGCTCTTTGGTCATTAACATCATCACTGCTGAGGATGCTGGTCTCTAGGTCTGTCGGCAGGACTATAACAATGATCGGGATGTACATCTTATTGTTCTTACAAGTGAGTCTCATTTCCATGAAAAGTCATTGATGTTATTGTATTGGCAGTTTAAAACCTTTCTAAGAACTTGTCTCTTTCTGCCTCCTCACTCTTTGTGAATTCATCTTTAAAGGAACAGTGGGGGATCTATTGGTAGAAAACGAATACAATACTAATAAGTATGTTTTCTTTAGTGTATATAAGAATCGTTGTGTTTTGGTTAGCTTAGAGCCGTTTATATCTAGATAGGGAGTGGGTCCTCTTCACGGAGCCGGCCGCCATGTTTCCACTGTAGCCAAACACTAACTCTAGTTACTCTAGTTTTTGTGTCGGCCACCGTAGTTCGCGTGACACAAGTTTCAGTCGGTTGCAATCTGCAACCTCACCGCTAGATGCTGTCAAATCCTACACACTGCACCTTTAAACTGAAACTTTGTTTGAGACAAAAAGGTTGAATTGTGCCAAGCTCCCCGTCTCCCAAACCCACCGCCTCGCTGTACATTATCCCTTACATATATCTTTCTTCTTGATAAGGGAGAGTGATCAACACTGTGGCTCTTTTCTCAAACCAATTCCTCCCTCACACACTCAGTCCATTCTAGTGATTCATTAAAGAGTGCCCTTCCTCCAGTTTACAGTAATGGACCATTTGCTGACCATTTGGTTCAGTCCACCTTCATATTTTAACACAATGATGACAGAAGATGAATAGAAACTTGTCGGGGTCTTGTCGTAAAGTCACTAACTTTAACAGTTATCTCTTGTTTTCTCTCAGTCTCTCCATTTCCACCAGACGCTGATCCAAACAGGGACGGTGAAGTCACATTAGAGTGCTCTCTGTTGAGACACATCAACCTCAGTCCTTGTTGACTGAACAGCATCCGCTGGTTGGATGAGACAGGAACTGTGCTGCGTGGTGATGGTGTCAGGAACAGTTTCCTCGGACAGAGGAAATGTGTCTCTAGTCTGACTGTGAAGCGTCAGAGTGGCCATAACAGGAAATACACCTGCCAGCTGGTTGATGAGCAGAACAATGTAAAGATACAGGCTGACTACACACCTGACTTCACAGGTAGGATAACATATAATCAGACAGAACCATCTAATCCAGGTGAGATAATATGCAGCCCACCAGATACAAAGCTTCTCCTCTTGGTTCCTCAAAGGTGGGGAGGATTAAATACTGTATTTATTAATTTATTAACAGACGTGTGTTCAACAGATCCCACAGGTTGGTCTCCTCTGAGCTACGTCATGTTGGCTCTGCGTATTGCAGGACTGATCCTAATGATCGTCGTCACCGCTCTTGTCATCAGAAACACACGTGAGGACATTCAGATCTTAATTTGGTAAAACTGGTTTATATACGTCACAGAATGTTAATGCTATTTTTACATATGTTGTTTCTTTTCCAGGGAACAAAAAACCACTTGATAATGACAACGAAGTGAGTAAAAACAATAATAGTAATAATCTGTACCTTTTTAATCTGAGTCTGTTGTTACTTCTGTGACCACAGAGGCTGCAGTCTCTCTGGTTCGTTTCACCAGAAACATGCTTCAGAATCTCATGTGTTGTGTTTCACAGGTAGAGAACGATGGAGACGTCCAGTATGAAAATGTGGAAGCACGTGGAAGTCCTGCTGCTGCTGCTGCTGCTGCTCGACTGAACTGATCAACAACTCCAGCTCATCAGAAAGTCAAATATCATCATTTCTGACTTGTGATCAAAGCTCTCAGTTCAAACGATTGCTTTATATTTTGAACTTATTGCAGTTCTGCAGATTATTTTATCCTCATTTAGCTAACAGTTTTGATTTGATGGCACATGTACTGTATACTTCAGCCTCCGCGCTCTCATCAACCCAGCAGCAGCAAACAGCTCGACGTTATTTCCCTCAATAGGTGGTGGAGACCAAAAGCAGAGCTAAAAGAGCGTGAATTCATCAGGTGGATGCGACTTGAATGGGAAACTGGTCTGCTGCTATATTTGCTTTTTATTTGGCTCAGAGAAGCCAAATGCTTTCTGTTGAACTAAACTCTTTCTTTTACTGTTTATTTTTGTCTCATATATAAATGTGTTGATCGTCTGACATCAGTCCTGTGCGTTTGACTGTATACAGTAGCTCCCCGGTGATTGGCCACTTCCTCGCTGTTATGAACATGATTGTGTACCTATTACAGTATAGCTGACACATTCATTTAGAAATAAAAGCCCTAAAGCGTGTTTTTCTTTGCACAGAATTCCTTCATTTGTTAACACGAGGCTTTTATTCTGAAATATGTGCCGGACAGTGATGTGGAACATGCAGTGACTTGGAGAGTTCCATGAATGAATATAATACGGAGTTTTAATTGTGGTTTATTACTATTATTTACTAATTACCACACGTTTCTGAACCTTTCTCTGTCTAAAATAAATATAAATTATATTTATCATGAAGTTAAATGACCATTAAAAGGCAAACTCTATGCAGAAAGAAAGGGCTGTCAGCAGCAGCTGAAACAGCCGACACGCAGCCAACATGCGTCTAGTGTGAACACCAGACTCCTGCATCACGCAGCCGCCACGCAACGCAGCCGCCACGCGCTCCTGACATTGGTAGTGTGCCCACGACTTTACAGCATCAGGGGGGTGAGTGTTGTTCAAATAATTTTTTTAAACTTTGTAAAAATGTAAAAATGACATTAATATTGGTAAGGGATGTGGTGTGCTGAGAAGTGACACAATCAGTTTAAGCGATGTAAATGTTTAACTTCCAATCCAATTATAGAAATTATATATGAACCTGATAAAACGGATGCCACATTGCAGATTTCATCTTCTAGAAAATGCACATTTAAAAACTAAGACAAAGTACAATATTTCCCTGAGATGTAGTGGAATGTACGTAGAAAGTAGCAGAAAATGGAAATACTCAATACAGTACTTGAGTAGATGTACTTAGTTACTTCCCAGCTCTGCAGGAAATGCTCCTAAACCTGAAAGACAGCTGAATATCTTTATTCATTCACACCTATAATCTCCATCTAACAGGTAAAATAAAGATTTAAAGGAGCCGAACACTTCATAATGCTGCGTTCAGGTTCTGTCAGACATATCAGCTTCCTTTTAAAATACCCCTGTGAACATCAGGATGCATGATGATACAAGTATTTTATGCAGACCAAATAACCTTTTAAATACAAGGGGTCACAAGACAAATCAAAGGGTCCATGAGATAATTAAGGAAAGCAGAAAAATCCTATTTCTGCTGCACCAAATCATGTTTGTTTTTATCTTTGAAGCTTTTTGTCTTGTGAATTACTAAATAACTGTAACATAGCTTAGTCTTCAGAGGTCAGAAGCCCCAAAGCCATGAAGTTGGAAACCACACATATATGTAATGGTGGAATATTTGTGGTTTTCGCAGAAAGTCAGTTTATAATTAGTTTGAAAATGACATTTTTTTGCAGTGTTACTTCAGTGTTTGGTGGTTAAAGTAAAGTGAAATAGATGAAAGGTTTCAGTTGTGGTTTTGCCTTCTCTACCCTTTGATATTTCCTCTAGATCCACATTCATACTTTACATTTTTATTGTGTTGTCTGTTTTGTGCAACACTGTCAGATTGTGGAGTACAATAAATAATCTGTGTTGGTGTTTTCCCTCTGAGCCAGCTCAGATCAGAGTCTGATGTGGCTGATCTCTTCCCATGGGAAACGTCTGCAGACCCTAAAAAAGCTTAACGAGAACGAGCCAACACCCAGAACACATGAAAAGCTGCTGAGGAGCTCAGAGGATCAGAGGATCAGAGATCTGATGAGAGGCTGAAGGAGGCATTTTAATGCTAATCTGCCACCAGAAGGCTTTGTTCAACATCCAGGAGAAATACATACATACATACATTTATCTTTATCTTTGCATGCAATACAAACATGAAAAAAGCAAATTGCTAATCTGCTCTGTCGTGCAAAAGTCTGTCCATCAAATTAGTCTGTATATCTGTATATAGTGGTTTGTTTGCATGAATTGCAAATTCTCACATATTGGATGAAAATTTAACTCCCTCATTTTTTAAATAATCCTTTAAGCCCCGTAAACCACAACACACATCAGATATCACAATGGTTTCAAGACAAAAATTTAGATATTTATTTAAAAAATAACTGTATTTGTTATAAGATAAATAAAAAATTGGTCCTGATATTGTTAGCCGAAAAGTGTTTAGTCAGTTTCAATTCAATTTACACTTTTATTAAAAGAGAGTTACAGGGTGGAAAGTATATTTATTTATTTGTTACCTCAATGCAGAAAATGAGGAAGGGTGACCACAAACATTTCTTTCTTTTTTTCTTTATCTATTTCTTTATTTTTTATTATTTTATTATTGTAGAGGGCAACCAGCTAGTGAGCGCGGTGTGTGAGTGAAGGCAGGCAGAGGAGCAGAGTACAGCAGAGACTATGTTTTCTCTATGCTTTTTTTGTATGTAAATGTTTTTAATGTTTTCTGCTGTTACTATGTATACTGGAATTTTGAAATAATAATAAAAAAAAAATCTCACGAAGCGCTAATGTTCCGTCGTTCCCACAGCACTTGAAGGCATCAACATGCTCTTATGTGATTGGAGGAGAAGGGAGAGAGGGGGCGTGGTTAAAGCCCTTGGTAACCCAATACCCGCCCCTCGCGCGTGTGTTCTGACAGTAAACTTCACGAGCTCAGTCAGTTAGTCAGAGAGCGGTGGAACCGTTAGGACCGTTAGGACCGTTGGTACTGTTGGACCGTTAGGACCGTTAGGACCGTTGGACCGTTAGACCGTCGGTACCGCGTCTGTCTCTGTGTTTTAACGGAAACTCCTCCGTTAATTATGTCCGGTTAACGGTTTTATTCGGTAGTAGAGAGATTAATTAACGGCCGGTGGGAGGAATGGAGGCTGTGAGTAAGATGAGCCCGCAACAAGTAGTGGACTGGATGAGAGGTAAGAACACTGCCAAATAGTGAGAACTAACGTTTAACAGACTGCCAAATAGTGAGAACTAACGTTAAACAGACTGCCAAATAGTGAGAACTAACGTTAAACAGACTGCCAAATAGTGAGAACTAGTGTTAAAGACTCTGCCAAATAGTGAGAATGCTGTTTGGTTTAAAGTCTGAAGTTTTAAAGTTGTTTCTCAGCTCCAACATGATCCAACAACTCACAGACAGTATTAAACTATTTAATGTTATAGTTTATATGGTGTTTTCTGATGTTTGTAGCACTTGAAGACTCAAATTAAACCACTAATCAGTCAGTTTGACCCTTGAAATTAGCTCTATTATTATTATTATTATTATTAGCTATATTATTATTATTATCAGCTATATTATTATTATTATTATTATTATTATTATTATTATTATTATTATCAGCTATATTATTATTATTATTATTATTTATATTATTATTATTATTATTAGCTATATTATTATTATCATTTTTTATTATTATCATTTTTATTATTATTATCATTATTATTAGTAGTAGTATTAGTATTAATATTAGTATATTCATGTATACAGTGGTGGAAGAAATAAAAGTCTCTCTAAAAACTCTAAAAGTCCTGCATTCAAAATGTTATTAAAGTAAAAGTACGTAAATAGAGTATTAAAATATTCTTAAAGTACCAAAAGTAAAAGTACTCATGAAGAATGGCGAATGGCAAAAAAAAAAAAAATGCAAATAAATGCAATAAAGTACAATATTTCCCTCTGAATTGCAGTGGAGTAGAAGTATAAAGTAGCAGAAAATGGAAATAATTAAATAAAGTACAAGTATTTCAAAATTGTTCTTAAATACAGTACTTGAGTAAATGTACTTAGTTACTTTCCACCACTGTGCAAGAGTGTATATGGTGTTTTCACTAATCTGCCATTTCACTGTAGAAATTACAAGTATATTCATGAATATATGTCATATTTTGGGGGGTTTTTTGGAGGCTAGTGTAACTGGTTGATTACCTGGTGAAATATTTTGGTTTTTACATTACTGCAGTGTTGACACAGTTTAAAAGTTGTACTTGAGTTGGGAAATAAAGCCATTTTGGTTGTATTCAGGTTGGATTTTGGATTTTATTGATGTGACCCATTTGGTTTACATGTTGATATATGATTGTGCCTTTATGTCAGATTTAGGGCTCAGTACCATGCCAATACTAGACCTGAGTTTTTGCTAGTAATATCTTTAACTTTGAGAAATATAAACATGTTTTTCACTAAACCATTTTACATTTAACAAAATAAGCCAATATTGTCAAATGTTACACGTTGTCTAAAAACAACACAAGAACTTTACTTTAATAAAATTGGTATAAAACTTAAATCAGGAACAATCAAATAATACGATTACACAGTATTAAACATATATACTACTGTATGTAGTGACGGTCCAGGTTAATTAGGCTGTATTATATGTGTGTGTGACATATGTAATACTGTATATAATGATGGTGCAGGTTGATTAGGCTGTGTTGTCTGTGTGTTACATATATAATACTGCATATAATGATGGTTGATTAGGCTGTGTTGTGTTGTGTTGACTCAGTAACAGGCTGCAGGTTGTTCCTTTGTTTACCTTTGTTTTACTGACGGTCGTATTTCTGCTCGGTTGTTGAACTCGGTTGTTGAACTTGGCTGTTGAGTGGCAGCTGGTTGGGATTTACACACAGCACTGAGCCAGGTATTAAAGCAGTAAACAGGCCCGACCAGTTAACAGATCAGCCATAAAATGTCAATCAGACTCACACTGTGGTTTGAGAAATACCTGTTTTTAATTCCTAGGAGGTTTGAACAAGCAGTGGCACGAGGAGAATTGTTTCTGTTGCAGTGTTTGAAGCCAGTTTGTGTCTCTTACGTAATAATTGTTGTTTTTACATTTTAATATTTGAAAGGAGAACAGCTTGTAATCACTGTGTTTTTTAAAAGACACCTGTACGGGAGTCCCATTCTCATTCTGGACTGGAAAACCTGGGAAAATAACAGAATAATGCCATAAATGTCCTGGGAAAATGCATCAAGTCCCCTACAATTTAATGTGTGAATAATATAGAGCTGCACAATTAATCGAAATTTCATCGAAATTGCAATATGGCCTTCTGTAATTTTTAAATCTCAGGAGGTGCAATAATTGTTAAATGCCGGCCATATTGTAAGAAAATAATCTGGTACCTTAAAAATATGAACTTTTCTGGAAATATGAATTTCAGTTTTGTTTCAGTTTGATGACTAAATACATTTCAGAAATGATCAAAAGTTTCAGAGACGTTTCTGTTTTCAAAATCACCAAAATTGAAGATGCAAGGTTTTCACCTGGCAGTGCAATTAATCAAAAGTTTATCGAAATCACAATATGTCCTCCAGCAATTTTCAAATCTCAGGAGGTGCAAAATTTGTTGGAGGCGAAATGTGTGTCAAAATACCATTTTAAATTAAATACTGTGGTTGTGCGTTGCGTAAATACGTTAAAGAAATTAGTGACGTTAAAAGGAATTAGCGTTAACGTCACGTTATCACGTTATCACGTTATCACGTTAACTTTGACAGCTGTAGTTTTTTTTTTAAGACCAAAGGCGTTAAATCTAAATTCCTCATCTTTGTGGCTGCATCTTTGTCCATTCAGTCCAGCTTGTCCTCCGACAGCACAAACACACACATACCAACACACACGTCATTTAGCAGCACAGACAATGCAGAGCTGGCGGTCAGTAAAGACCCAGACAATACCAGCTCTCCACAAAGGTCGGCCTCCTGTCGTGTGGAGGGTCAAAAGGTCGCCGTGACACTTCACTGTGGCAGCGCCGCCATTTAACCACATCTGACTTTTGTTGTGCATGAAAAGAGGGACAAACACACCGGGGTCAGTCACATGACCCGGACGGCTCAATTAAAGCTCGTTCTCTCCCCGTGTTTCCTGTCTCTCTCTCTCTCTCTCTCTCTCTCAAAAATATCATTTATCTTTTCTCAACGCAGTCTGGTTCATATAACAGTTCATTCATTTTAGATTCTGCACTGTGAAATGTCTACTTTACTGTCGTGGTTCATAAAGTGGAAGTTGTAGTTCTTTTCTGCATGCTAAGATAAATATACTTTTGATGAATATGATCAGTAAAATCATGATAAACAGACACTTTGAAAATGTTCTTGCAGACTTCAGGTTGCATTTAGATTTGTTAATGTCTTTGTCATTGACCCGTTGATCATTTAATCCTGTTGTGTTATTTACAGTGTAGCTACAGAGCAGATTGCTGCCTCCGGCTATAGGCGGTGAGGGTGTGTGTGTGTGTGTGTGTGTGTGTGTGTGTGTGTGTGTGTGTGTGTGTGTGTGTGTGTGTGTGTGTGTGTGTGTGTGTGTGTGTGTGTCTCATACGACTCCAGCAACTGGTTCTTTTAATGGGAGGTTCAGTTGTTCTCGTTAAAATCCTCGTGTTTGATCTGGAGTTGGTTCCCACAGGCCGGCTGTCCCCGAGCCGCTCCAGCTGACTGGAATATCGGAGCAGTTGGAGGGATTGTTCGGGAATTCCTTGAATTCTTTGGGGGAAGTCAGAGAATATGGGTCAAATTCATAAGAAATGTACTAACATAGACTGAAAAACACATTTAATTATCAAGAACATCCCTAATTATCTAATTATGGAAAGTCGTGTAGTAGATGTATAGGAATTGTTTTCATATTCAGGACGTCCTGGAAAAGTCTTTTGTTTTTGGTGTTCATCTGGTGGCTTCTTTCATTTTCCAGCTGGGATGCTTGTCTAACTTTCTCTTCAAATTGGCATTAAAATGTTTTAAATCTTAAATTAAGCTTAATGTACAATTGACCCTTTGTTAAGTCCCGCCCCTCGAATGCAGACTGGCCAATCATTGCGTATCATAACATAGATTTTCTCCATTTTCAGGCTGGTTTAGTGGATTTGGAGCTAGTCATGATTAAACGCTTAGCGAAGGGTCAGTTAAGGCCGGGTATAATTTGACAGATTGTCAAGGCTGGTGCCGATACGAGTTAGAGGAGTATAACACGTAACAAAATATTCCAAAATAAAAACCATCTCAGATTAACTCATGTCCTGATATTAGATGTGGTAATATTTTATGATCAGAGAATCTGACAGAGCATTCAGTGCCAGCTTTTAAATGTTTTGGACACACTGAACAAAACCGTTTGATACCATCTGAAGACAAATGTTCCACTACGTACAGTAGCTCTCAGATCAGTGACAGTCTCTGTGTGACAACTTTTAATTGTCTGTGTTACAGCAGCAAACTGATCAGACAGCTGTAGCTCCGAGGTAAACACAGCGTGTTCAGACACATCCACATTCTTCTTCTCTGCTCGTCTGGCAGGTGCAATCACACATCACAACGTAGATGACGACAGGCTGTCAGAGAGTAAGAGGCTCAATAAATATGGTGACACATCCAGAGTGTGTAAAAATACAGCCAATAAGCAAGGAGATGGATTAGAAGAACTGACCTGTGTACTGAAGTTACAGTTATTGAGTGGAAGTACAGAGAGTTGGGAGATATATATTGTGATATACAGATCAGATACAGTATAGTTGGGATTTTGTTTAGTAGAAGTTGAACCAGGTAGAGACAATATTATCAGCCGAGTACAGAAATGACAAATATATGTATGAAGTAATTTGAAGTAAGTGCCACCATCCCGCTATTTGTGATCCTTTTCAACACCAAAAACAAATCTCTTATTTCTTGGTCCACGGCCTGGATGTTTATATCATATTTGCTCCATTTCTACACTCTGCAGCTTTAATGCATGAATAATAATAATAATCTAAATATATACATTAATGCATGAATAATAATAATCTAATGATGACCATTGCTATGGATGCTATTCTGATTTCTGACTGGAGGGACATTTGAATCAATATTTGGTTCTTTCTGTTCATTATCCCGTACGCTACAGTCACAGGGGACATCCTTCTACATTGAGTACTTTTATTTTTAATACTTTAAGTACATTTGACATACTTTAACTTAAGTAACATTTTCAATGGAGGACTTTTACTTGTAGTGGAGTATTTTAAATGTGTGGTATTAGTACTTTCTCTTACGTAAAGGATCTGAATACTTCCTCCACTACTGTAGTTTATAGTAGATGCTACCAGTGTTGTGTGCATGTAAGCGGACAGATTCTCCTGGTTGGCTGATATATATTTTTATCTTTCTTTGGGACCAACGTTTGTGTTGTGAGTGAAACTGAGTTGACTGAGGTTGAATGAGAGGAAACATCCCGGTGCTCTCCAGCGAGCGCCTCTTCCTGCCTTTTTCCCTCCTTTGTGATCAACACTGATGTCGTTCAGGAGTGAGAGTGTCCAGAGTCGCGTTCACTCAGGACTCCTGGAGAGCTGAAACTATTAGTCTATTAACGGACCCACGATTTCCATAATCGATTAATCGGTCAACTGCAAAAATACCAACAATTATCCAGTTCCAGCTGCTCATGCTGCTTTTCTTTGTTGCCTGTGACAGTTACATCTTTGACTTCTGGACTGTTGGTTGAACAAAACAAGTGAAGTCTGACGACGTCATCGTAGACTTTAGGATGTTGTGATGGCTTTTTTTTTTATTCTCTGACATTTTATAGAACAATCAATGAATCTGTTAATCCAGAAAATATTTGCCAAATTAACAGATAATGAAAATATTTTTATTTGCAGAAACTTACTACACTGTTGACAGTAATGCCATGCAAATTTACTATAATAAGAAAGAATTCAGAACTAGGGTGGCAGCTGTTGCTTTTTTGTTTTTTTGTTTTTTTTGATTGTTTTGTCTATAAAATGCTCAACACAAAATGTTGGAGAAATAGATGTCTTCAGTCTTCAGTCAAAAAAACAACTCCCAAAATGTATTAAATTCTAACAATATAAAACTGTGAAAGGAGTTATTAATCCTAAATAAGCTTATTAGTAAAAACAAAAACCATAAAAACGTGCTGCTGTGAGACAGAAACATTAGTAAACTCTGTGTTAGTCAGTTCTATCACAATGATTCATGTAACACCTCATTAATGGATCCCAGTAAAGCAGATTGGGAGATTTGTTCAGCCTGCGTCACAGCTGATGGCTCCAACAACTTGAACGTCATAAAGAACTGAATGATGATTAACCTGCAGAACCGCCGTCTCCATGATGTTATGAATAATAACTGGGGGACAGCAGCATGTGTTTATTGCTTTTGGACTCCCACAAAGTTTTGTACAGACATTCCTGAATGTCTTTGACTTGGGGATGACTTTATCTGTTGTCTTTTCATTAAATGCCACCATCAGGTCAACATTTCTCCTCCTCCAACCCTTCAGTTCATGACAGGATACCTCTAAAAATAATGACTGAACGTTAAAGAGGACATGGAACGTGCCCAAATATATTAGAAAAACCACCTTGCATAAAATCTGATATCAAAAAGCTGTTAAAACCGAAGACAATTTCTACCTTGCCTTTTTGATTATTATTTACCACTAGACAAAAACGATTTGTCTGATTCTTTTCCAGATTCACTAGCCTGACGTAACCTTTTACTTGCCCTGGGCAAGCAGGTAATCCTTGCTGTTGGCATCAGGGATGTGTATTGATGCAAAATATGAGAGTTGGAAACAACAATGAATATTAAGATCACAGCTCAGCTCAGCTCAACACATCGTTCACTCCCAGAATTCCTCTTTGTTTGATTTCATAAGACGTCTTAGCACAAATCTGCTCAAGGAAATCCTTTTTCCTCTTGAATAGTGTTTGTTCACCAGTGTGTGTGTGTGTGTGTGTGTGTGTGTGTGTGTGTGTGTGTGTCCCGCTGCCTCGTACCAGTGAGATGAATGGCCAGTGTGTGTGTGTGTGTGTGTGATATAGTGTAGGGTTTGATAGAGGCCCAGTGAAGCCATGAATAGCCTCAGTGCTCTTTTATCACTTCTCCTCTCTGCTCTCCGCCCTCGTCCTGTTGTGATGGAGGTAAATATTCCTTTTGTTGCCCCCAGCTGGGGAGTGTCGGGTCCCAACTCCGGCTTTGTGCCTCGACAACACAACACGTGCCATTTGTTGTAATGAACGAGGGATTTAGAATTCAACCGGGACAATTTCACAATGTAGAGAAATGTCATCGAGCAGTCTGATCTCGTCTGGAGTCTTTTTATCAGAATGAAGGATGTCAGACTGCAGTACAGGACTGATGGTTATGTTGTTACTGGACTGCCCACTCGAAGTAGATAAGTCGACTTATCGGTCATTTTGGTCTTAGTCCACAAAGATTTCTTTACTTGATTAGTCATTTTTTAATGCTGTTTTCATGCTGAATGATTTATTTCCAAGAAACTTCTGAGCAAGTGGTGCTTTTGTGTGATTCTTTGTAGAGACACTGTTGATTAAATCAACTGATCGATTAGTCCACAAAATCATATGAGTGTTAGTCAACTACGAATTTCTGTGGTTGAGGACAGCCCTAGTTATTTCACTTAAATATTTAAATATAAGTTAAAACCACTCAAAGCAGCTGTTTAAAAGGACTGTATGTAAGTTTTTACAGGTTGTAAATTAACTTCAAATATGAGACCTCTATCAGCCTATAGACTGCTTTTAATGTGAAGAATGTGGGACGTTTTTCTGGGAAAACCCAACAGATGTGACGTCATGCACGCACTCTGGCGAGTGCCTTTATTTTCAGCTCTGCTACGGGGCTAACAGTGTGTAACCATAGCTAACGTTTGGTTAGAAATGGAGTCACCAAACGACCAGCCGTCACCACAACTCAGACTCCAGCACAAACTCCACGGAAGCACAAAAAACTAAGTTATATCTAGTGAAGCCCGTCTGGCATAAAGTTAATTGGCAACTATTTTGCTAATTTGAATAATGATTTTAGTCATTTTTAAGCAAAAATTACAACAATGAACTGCTTCTCCAATGTGAGGATTAGATGCTATTCGTTGTCGTTCATGATGGTATAAAACTTAAGACATCTGAAGACGTCACTCTGGGCTGTGGGAAGTTATAACGTCATTTTTCTAACATTTTACTAACAAATGACTTTCTGAATGTTCCTTCCAGTGAGAAAGATTAATGTATTTGGAGGAGGGAGGTCTTGTCGTGGCGCTGTGTAAAATGAAGCCCAACATCGTGTTTGTTTTGATCTTTCTGACAAATGATTAACTGGACTGTTTATGAGCAGCTGGAGTTTCACCTGCAGCTCTTTTTACTGACTTCCTCACGTGTTTGACTGCAGCCGGACGGACTTACCCACTTTATCATCAGCACACCTTGTAAATACTTTAACTGAGTTACTGTCAGACAGGAATTTATATGTAAGAGCTGGTCCACAACTGGAACCATGTCAACAAAGGCCAGCTTTTTGAAAGATACGTGTATCAGTCTGTTATCTGGTTGTAGGGTTTTCTGATACCGGTTGATATCAGATATTGGTAAATATCAGTAAACCAATTATCGGCCCATATCTAGATTTTGCAAATAACTAGGGCTGTCAATCAGTTAAAATACCTAATTGTGATTAATCACATTGTGATTAATCCATTTGCATTCACATATCTGGAGGTCAGAGGTCAATGGACCTCTTTCAATATGGACATGACAGTTTTTCCTCGCCAAAATTTAGCATAAGTTTGGAGCGTTACTTAACCTCCTTCATGACGAGCTAGTACGACATGGTTGGTACCGATGGATTCATCAGGTATTCTAGTTTCATATGATACCAGTATCTCCATATCTCGTAACACCGAGGCTGCTTGTAAAGCAGTGACTGTCTGGTGGTTTTCGAGGTGAACCGGTGGTTTTGTCGCTGAAGTACGAAGTAAAACTTTCCCACCCTGAGCTGCTGCTGTTGGTACACAGAGAGTTTCCCAGCAGCAGCTGACTGACAGGAGGGCAGAGGCCCAGAGTCGTCTGCAAATATAAGACTGGTCCGAGAGCAGACCACAGATGGACAGATTAACTTCTGTTACATCTGAGACTGAAGGAAACTGTGGAAACTGGTGCTGCTGGAAATGCAAACTCATTTTCTTCTTAGTTTTCTTAAATCATGAGACAGTTATTTTCTATGAGTATCACTATTAGTTTGTAAATATTTACTGGCTTGCATAGGAAGTGAGTGAGAAAGTTGTCGGTGTTACAGAGTCACTGTGAACTTTCGCCAGTCTCCAGTGAGCTTTCATGTTTAGTCAAATGTATTCTGTCAACAAACAGGTCGGTTTCAAAGTGCTTCACAAAGAGCAAAGATTAAAACAGGCCGTTTTCTCATGTGAACTCGGCTGTGACCTCACAGCTGATTAGATTCAGATTGGTGGTGAATCAGAAAAGGTTGGGAATGGTTCTGTTAGTAGATGAACATGAGAGAGACTTTTAGGATGAGTCGAAGTTCTGGAAAGCTTAGAAATACAGGTGGTTGACTTGATTCCCAGGTCTTAGTGATTCTGGAAATCGTACAGATCTCACCTTACTGGAGGATTTGTGGTTGTTTCAAAACTCTGACTGGATTATGGCCGGCTGAGCACAACAACATTTAGCAGGGCTTTTAATACCCAGAATAAAGCTTATTATTGAAGTTTATCTGAGCCGTCTTAACGTTACATAACTTATCGGTAGTTTCTGCAGTGTTCATGCAGACAGCCACAGTTTGCTGTGTTTCATTAATCTTCCTGCTGCTTGAGAAGCGTCTCTGAAGCCAAAAACACAAACCGCTCAGAAGTATTTCAGAGCGGTGATGCTGCTCGTTCCTCGCCGTCTGCCAGCCGATTGAAGACGATTTCAGTTTGGGCCGAGCGCCAAACCCAACTGCAAAATGTGGAATGATGAAAATGTCTCAACTGTCACATAAATTAATGACAATTGATTTCTCACGAGAACATTGGATCCAGCTCTGGATGTTGGCACTGAGCCGGACTCTATTATTATATTATTATATTAAATATTTATTTAATATTGCAGGTTATTCCACAGTGTAAATTTATGTCTTTAACCTTGATTTTAGCCTCAGAACCATATTTTAAATCAAACTGAGAACAGATCTATACCAGTGGAGAGTATGTCTTCATTTGTTTTAAGAAATAAGATGAACTCCCATGGCTCAACAGCTGAACAGTTGAAGCTGGTGATTTTGGACCTGAAACCATAATATCATCCCACGTGACCTGAATATTTCTGTAGTGTTGAAGTAATAATCATGTTAAAGCTCAACAGAAGCTCAGATTAGCTTGTGAAGGTTTACGCTCTCTGCTCTGCAGCGTGCTCTGCAGCGTGCTCTGCACGGCGGCCTGGCCCGGCGTTGTCACGCTTCCATTAGCAGGTGATTTGGCTGTGGCGTGACATTTAGCCGACCCTGCTGTGCCGCTGAGAGATTATCGGCCTCCTCGGGTGTCAGTAATGTGATCCAGGCTGTCGCCAACACATTCCTGGTGGCCACAAACTCTCGCCAGCCGCCGTCCGACTCTGACACACCAGAGTTTGGTTTGAAATATGTTAGTTCACCATCAAACCTTCTGTGTGTGTTTTTTAGGGGTGTGTTCCAGGCAGGGAGTGGGAATATTTATCTGAGGTAGTTTGGGAATATCATGTAAAGTTTTCATCTGGGCATGTTTCCAGGAACATGTAGCAGCAGAACACGTTTCTGTCACACGTTTGATGCAGCAGCTCAACCGGAGCAGAAAGCAAAACAAACGTAAAGAAGGAGATCTGCAGGGGAGAAGTTCAGTACTTATTTTAACATGTAGTCGTTTGTTCAACTGTCATTTGCCAGTTGTCAAGTCATCTCGACTTTCTTGCATGATATGTGTAGGACTGGGAGATATGGCAAAATCCTCTACCCCGATGTAGGTCATTTCATATCTCAGTAATGATATATATCACAGTATAGCATGTTTTCTGGTAATTCAATGAATTAAAAAGAAATATATTTCCAGCCAGATTTCTTCCTTCACCGTTTGATAAACTGTTAAAGACCAAAATGTCCCAACATTAGGAGCCAAGAGTTCTTCATTAACACAGTGAATGTGTTACCCTGCATGGCTTTAACATAAGAAGTGCTCTTTATAGTGATAATGAGTCTCCCGGTGTGCTGCTGTTATTGTTGGTGTCGGAGGTGTGAACCGGTGACAACACAGAGGTGTCACATCAGCAGTTAGTTCAACGGGAATGTTTCCTCCCTGCTGTCGACGGGAGTGTCGACCATCTGTCGTCCTGCGTGTCCGTCTGAAGACCAACAGGACTCGTGGAGTTTCTTTAATGACCACATGCAGGGACAGTTGTTTTCTCACTGTTCACACCAGCTCTGGCATTTTGTTGGCCAGCTGATCCGGCTTCATAAAGTCTGCCATTTGGTGGACAAAAGCTTTCTCTAACTAACATGTATTCTTAGTTTAGGATCATAGATCAGTAGGAGTCCAACACCGAGCCATGGAAGTGTACAAATGTCTGCTTGTAGTTTTATTTCTTATTTTATTGTTGTTTATGTTTACATCATTTTGTCCAATTCGTACCGCAGCAGATCTGTAGAAACAATCTGCAAGTGTGAGGTTTATTTGTCCAGCTTGGTTGTCCTTGTCCCAGCTGTTATTTTATATTTTAAGAGTCTAATTCCTTGTATATGCACACGTACTTTGCCAATGAAAGTGATTCTGCTAGTTAGTGAATCAGTACTTGGTGATTAATTCCAAGTTAAGTTACGATTTTTTTAGCTGAAATGCTATTTTACCGTCTAAATTGAATGTCAGTGCAGTTTCTCTAAACCTTTAAACTGCATTAACCTGTAATAATGTTCATTATTAACTTTTAACTGATATTTGGGGTAGTTTGATTTACAAATTAGCTGCATTATGAGATGAACGCAACAAGGGTTGCAATTTATGATCATGTTCATTATCAAATAATCTGCCAATTATTATCCTGATTGATTGTTTGGTCTGAAAAATGTCCATCAGGAGTTTCCAGAGCCTGAGGTGACATCTTCAGATTGCTTGTTTTGTTTAATCAAAGCAAGATATTTAATTCACTATAACAGAAAACTAGCAAGTAATCACATTGAGAACCGGGACGTTTTTTAAAAAACATTGACTTTAACGATTGATCAACTATCCAAATTAATAGAGATGAATTTTCCGTCAGTCGACAGATCAGTCAGTCGTTTCCACTGTAGACGAGACGTTTGTTTGTGTTTTGTTGAGTTCTGACTTTTAAAGTTGATAGAAGATGAAACATTTGAATCTTTGCTCTCCTTTTGTAAAATAGTTTTTAGTTAGATGTCACTTCTTATTATGTACACGATCGTTCCGTTTACCTCGGTTAAACTAATATTTATATTTTGTTTGTTTCTAGTTTTTCTTTTTAAGGTTTTAAAACATTCAAATGAGAATCATTGAACCAGACTTCACTATAAATAGAGCAGATTTTACATCGCAATCTAAATAGATAACTTCAAATGAATGAGTCATGATATTAGTTAAGATGAATCCTTAAAACATATTGAATGAATTTCACACATTGTTTAGTGTGTCAGTCTTTTACAAACCAAACCCATCCAGATCCTCCCCGAGGTGAGCTCTCTGCTTACTGATGTGTGTCAGTAGAATCATGTGCTGGATGTCCGTTGATGCGCCTCCATTGATCCAGCGGTGAGAACTCTTTCATCTCGTCTCCCGCTGCTGCTGCTGCCTTTCACTGAGGGGTCAGAGGTCAGAGTTCAGGGTCGGCCACATAGTGGCGCCGCCGGAGCCGGTGGTGTCTCGCTCAAAGTCACATTAGGTCACGGGGATTGGAGGTGGGGTTCTACAGTCAGAACGGTCCAGGTCTCATCTGCTAGTCCTGCAGGATGGATTCATTAAAGGACACAAACATCTAAACATTGATGATTTTGGTGTTAATCAGGGCGGACTGGGATTGAAACTCAGCCGGGACTTTGAGATGGAGAGGCCTTTTAATGCGAGCGGCCAGAGGGCGCAAGCCAAAACTTTAGCTTTTTGGCAGTCATTTCAACACTAAGGCAGTTTTTGTGTGTGTGTTTTGTTTCATAATAGTAACTCGTGTTTGACTGTGTGAGGAACGGATTAACCCTGACTAAACTCAAATGTTACCATTCAGCCAGAAGCTCAACTTCAATTAACAGAGGGACATTTGATGGTGCTGAATGTGAGGGCTCAAACCTTTAGACTGTCTGTGTAAACCCAGAGTGCTCCTGAGGAGAGCTGTGGTGGTGAGGTGGTGAGGTGGTGAGGTGGTGAGGTGGTGAAGTGGTGAGGTGGTGAGGTGGCAGGATGCTGTTAGCTGTGATGGATCAGCAGGAAGAGTCAATAAGTCAGTGTTGACTCTGCAGCTCTGTTTGCTGTCAAACTTGAATGGATCATAACAGAGACGACTTTCACTGAAACTCAGTCTTGGTATCGTTTACTCTGCCTCACATGTGCACTACTGATCATCCTCTTCTTCCTCTCTGTGCCCTGTTCATGTGTTTTTATTGCCTATTTAATGCCGTCTATAAAACCTTGGTCTTTCCTTGGTGTCCCCGCTCAGTATTGTGTCTCTGTCTGTCCCCTCAGGTCTGGACGACAGCCTGCAGCAGTACATCCCGTCCTTCCAGCGGCAGCAGGTGGACGGGGAGAAGCTGCTCAGGATGTCCCACCAGGAGCTGCTGTCTCTGGGCGTGTCGCGGGTCGGACACCAGGAGCTGGTGCTGGAGGCCGTGGATCTGCTCTGTGCACTGGTCAGTCACACACAGCATCAAACTAACGTCATCATACTCAGGGTTTTTACTCTGTTAGAGGGGTAACATCAAACTAAATGTCACAGTTCAGTATGTACGTCCATATATAATGTTGGGAGGTACTTTTACCGTCTGTCCCACGGACTATTTTACTGGTTTCATACTTTACGTCCAAGAACGACACAACATCCGGTTGCAAGGTCAGCCACACTGAGACAGAGGCATCCAGCAGTAAAGCTCTAGTGAGGGATTAAAAGTGCTGGAAATCCATTTATCTTTGCTTTGCTTGTGTTTATTTTAGTCGGCGAGGCCTTACTGTTAAATTACTGCAACTTCATCATCATCGTCATCGCAGCACGCAGCTTTTGGTTGCTTAGTAACGGCAGGTGTGACAGGAGCGCAACCTCCCAAGTACCTTGGAAAGAAAAAAAAAAAGCGGCACAGCTGGCGTTTTCCAGGCGTCATCAATCGGCACTAAGGGTTAATTATATTATACTACTGTTCTCTGTAACAGCGGTCACAGATCCACAGCGATGAAAACTCCTGCGGTTGTTGGTTGTTTCTTTGTCTTTGTCTGAATCTGCAGTCAGAGATCTGCTTGTGTGTGACTCACTCTGCTAACAGACTCCTTCTATAATGAGTCACTAATGGGTTAATATGTTTGATGTCACCGTTTACAGACAAATACCGTCTCATGACTTGGCTTCGACAGTGTTAACATACAGATTTGATCGAATCCACTGCTCTTAGTTCAGCTGTAGTTAACTGGTTTCTCATCAGTGTTCGCTGTACTCTTTTTTGTTTGTTCTAAACATTTTATTGCAGTAGTACAGTAGCAGAGATATTAGAGTCACAGACATGTTTTATGACATCTCTTAACAACTCCCACTCCACCCTTATACCTGTGACATAGGTTACCACAGTTTATAGAGCTATAGGGTTTGTTTTACATGTTCAAATACAGAGCCTGTACACGTGTTCACTGTACTGATGATTCTACCTGAATGGGCTGAGCTCACCTGACGAGCAACAGTCAGCAACCGACCAGCTGCCAAAAACCTGACAGTTGTGTTCACCACATGCTGAGACAGAAGTTCTTCTCAGTCCTGTAGCAAACCCAAACATCTGTGTTCTGTTACACCCCGAATAAATATGTGAAGCAGCTCACAGCAGCTTCACACTGCGGTGACCTCAAGCTGCAGCGACTTATCTCATTTATTTAGACTTCAGAGGCCACCAGAAGAATCTGTAACATCAACCAAACTTCACAATCACATGCAGTTTGGGGCAAGTCATAGTCCAGTCAGCACACTGACACACTGACAGCTGTTGTTGCTGTTGGGCTGCAGTTTGACCTGTTCTGATTGGAGCAGATTGTTTTATGCTAAATGCAGAACCTGTGAGGGTTTCTGGATCAATATCTGTCATTGATTTGTGTTGGTAATTGATTTACAATAATAAATATATACATACATTTGAGTAAAGAAAGCATATTTGTCCACTCCCATGTTGATAAGAGGATTAAATACTTGACTAATCTCCCTTTAAGGTTCATTTTGAACAGATGAACTATTTGAATCGATTGACAGCCCTAGTTGATGTTGAATGTTTGTGATAAACTGAAGGATGAAGTGCTCCTTCATGTCCTTCTGAAGTTAAATAAACTCTTTAGAAAGCCTCTTGGGTCAGCTGAAAAATGCATCGTCACAAAGCTGAAATAGACCATGATGCATTGCTGTAGATTAAACTAGCCAACAGGATATAAAGGAGTTAAAATGCAACATGCACATCAATGCAGCAGTAATATTAATATAGAAACATCGATATGATAGGTAAACACTGACAGGGAACATTTTACTGCTCAATTTTGCTGATAACACTTTTACATAATTAAGGTTTTGAATGCAGGACTTTTACTTGTAGTGGAGTATTTCACAGTGTGGTACTAAAGGATCTGAGTACTTGTTCCACCACTGCAGAGAGCTCCAGTATGTTTGTTAGAGGAAGCTCTCCGTCTGTCCACGTGTAATGAAGCTCTCCTGCTGCCAACAGCTGCAGAGCAACAACGTGTGAACACGAAGTAGCTCTACAGTATGTCCGTCCATCACATGGTCTGATACCAGTGGTTTCTGCTGGTCCTGCT
Source organism: Sebastiscus tertius (assembly GCA_916701665.1). Lineage (NCBI taxonomy): Eukaryota > Metazoa > Chordata > Actinopteri > Perciformes > Sebastidae > Sebastiscus > Sebastiscus tertius. The sequence goes on along the minus strand of CAKAOH010025490.1, from coordinate 3,007 downwards.
GGCTCTCATGCCAGAGAATGTGCTGATGTAAATAAAATGCACTCTGTTAAATCTTTATCAGATCTGGCAACACGCCCTCACTGCTGGCTTTAATACTTCTACACTGTAAAAAAAAAAAAGTATTCAGCAAAGGTTTCTGCAGAGATCGGATTTGTTTATTTGTTAGAAAGAAGGTTTAACAGAAATAATCCTTAAGAAACATTCATTTAAAATGTTTTGTGTCATTGTTCAAACTAAGTTGGTAAAACATGAAAACATAAATAACTACATTTTAGACTGACACAAGTAAAACATGGCAGCCTGCTGTGTAACAACTATATTTGACCAAAGTTGCATATCATAAAACAAATGAGTAATTTCACAAAATGCCTTTTTTAAAATGTTTATTTTAAGGATCAGTATTTGACCTCAGCTGAAGGCACCGTGACGGGAGCCAAACATTTCAGAGTTGTTGTTTAAAACAGATAAACCAGTGTTGATGAGCTGCAGACAGAGAGGCCCTCAGTCAGCTGTTTATGAGCTCTGACTGTCTGTGTCACAGTGAAAAGGAGGATTTACAGTCAGTGCTGAGCTTTAATGGTTTAATGGTGTTACTGGTCTGAATGGGATCCAGCAGCCTTTTAAATGGAGCCTGACACTCTGCTGTCACCGCTGACAAACAGGGACGGTTATCAGACATACTACTGTTTAATGTTGTCTTACTGAGGCTTCATTTATATCCATCAATATCAACTTTACCCCAAAGTCAGATTATCTGACAACTGGCAGATCACGGTTATCTCTATCTATCTGTTTGTAACGAGGGAAAATAGTCTTTCAAAAGGAATGTGGACATTATGAGCAGATGTATATTACTTCAGGATCCTAAAATCCCTAAAACTGCTTCAGAAACGTGGAATAGTCACTTTAATATTTCAAGAAAAGATATTTTTTGCAGTGTGGGATTTCCCCCAAAAGCTGTCAGTCATTTAATCAGGAAGTGAAAAATGTGCTAATGGGGTATGAGATAAGTTTGAGTCTGATATGACTCAGCTTGTTGGAGGTAGAATGGGGACTTTATTTTGAAGTAAAACAGGTCCTCTGGTTCTACTGAACTGAACGTGAAGCCAGTTCTGTACTGGGACACATGAACTCAATATATATTCATGTTATGGTTGTTTATTTCACAATTCTGCATTTGTGTTTTTAACGGTGAATTTAGTGCAGTGTAGGAGGAGGTATTGAGATATTTTAAAGGGACTGTTTGTAACTTCTTCCACGTATAAATCACCCGGGTCGGTGTCCCATGCACACTCGCATATACGCGCTCGCGTGTGTCTCCACTGTTCAGACAAGACTCCAACACAAACTACAGTGAAGCACCAAAACCTCTTGGTTGTATCTAGTGAAGTCCGTCTGTTAAACAGTGTTGGCCGCGGTCGGAGGACGCTGGGGAGACCGTAGCTTTAGTCTCCAGGACCGGAGTCTCTGCTTCTCTGCCTGCCTGCTTGCCTTCACTCAGCTCGTTCCACTCTCCCGTGCATGCTGCTCACTCCACCCTGCAGAAGAGTTAGTGTAGCTCTGAGAATATCTAGTGAATGTTCAGTGGACGTTTGGTCAGAAATAACTGCTGCAGCTCCTCCAGACCAGCAGAGGTTTCCCGTGTCTCCTGAAGTGACGGGGCTCCGCAGAGAGAAACGTTATCGTCTCCCACCAAAACTCCAACGTCTCCCCGTCCCCTCCGGCCGCGGTCGGGAAGCCGAGGCGGGAAAAGCCAACACTAGGATCAGCAGTGATTGATGGAGAGACCTTGGTCTGGTCAGCTAACATTACTGCCAAGCAGCTGAACTCTAGAGTGATGCTGTGCTTCTAGCTGACGTGTGTCTCCTCACTGTGTTGAGTGATGCTCCTTCATGTCTATGTAGAGCGAGCACAAGGCCAGCAACAGGACGCTGACTTTAGTTGACTCAACGGACACAGGTGAAGCTGTTAACAACACATTAGGATTCTATCAAACAGTCCCTTTAAGTAAAAGTATAACCAGGAAAATGTAGTTAAAGTATTAAACTGTGACTGTTCCACTATTACATATTCTATCATAAGATTATTATTACTCATGCAGTAATGTAAAAGCAGGACGTTACTGTTGTAGTTGGTTGAGGCAAAGTTCATTTTGAACTATTGACTAATGATTATTTTCATTATGGATTAATCTGCTGATTATTTTCTCCATCAATGGATTGATTGTTTGGTTTGTTTGTAAAAATAGTGAAAATAGTGAGAAATGTTCGTCACAATGACCCAGAGCCCAAAGTCACACTTTCACTGTGTTTGTTTTGTCCAACCAGCAGTCCAAACCTCAACATTATGACATTAACATTATTTAAAGGAAAAGCAGCAAATCTTCACATTTGTGAAGCTGAAATTTTTGTATAAAAAAAATTACAAAAAAGATGTACTTTTATTTTTTCATATATTTTGTGTTCAACATATCTTAATCTGCAAAGTCACTAAAGCTGTCAGATAAATGTAATGTAGTAAAATGTCTAATATTTACCTCTGAAATGTAGAGAAGTAAAGTAAAAGTACCTTAAATGTGTACCTAACAGCAGCACTTGAGTAAATGTACTTCGTTACATTGCACCACTGATTTAGTGAATATTTCTGTTCAGTTTCACCTGAACTTAACTCATCTGTGAGAAAATACAAGGTTCACTTGCTGGCTTTTTCCCGGGCTTTGGACCTTCCACAGCGAATGGAACTGATTATGAGATCTAAGAGCAGAACTTGGACGTGACATCAGACCGAACAGAGTCCTGAATAGATCTGAATAGATCGTCCGTCAGCAGCAGCTCCACAGTTTTTCCTGTCTGACTCAATTGAAGGTCAAGTGACGTTCTTTTGTGGATATTTTCTGCAGCACAGAGCCGAGTTTACTGCTCTCTGGTGTGGAGCAGGAAACAGATGTGACCACTCCCACCTGTCAGAGAGACCCCCCCACCCTTCCCCTGACACACACACACACTAA
>CAKAOH010025487.1:0-11039 GCA_916701665.1 Sebastiscus tertius | reverse complement strand
AATACTCCTATAGTCATCATTACCTCCTATAGGGTATATATCTGTGTACATATTCTCCTATAGTCATCATTACCTCCTATAGGGTATATATCTGTATATATATTATCCTATAGGCATCATTACCTCCTATAGGGTTTATATCTGTATATATATACACTACTATAATACTCCTATAGTCATTATTACCTCCTATAGGGTATATATATGTATATATATACTCCTATAATACTCCTATAGTCATCATTACCTCCTATAGGGTATATATCTGTATATATATTCTCCTATAGGCATCATTACCTCCTATAGGGTATATATCTGTATACATATACTCCTATAGGCATCATTACCTCCTATAGGGTATATATCTGTATACATATACTCCTATAGTGATCATTATCTCCTATAGGGTATATATCTGTATACATGTACTCCTATAATACTCCTATATTGAAGTACTAATATTCCTAAAAGACATATAGTAGTATAGTTGTACTCTCTGTAGTATTCCAGTGTGTATTTGTATATATAGAGAGTATAGTGTGTATTTGTACATAGAGTATAGCGTGTCTATCTGGATGTTATCAGCCTGTAGTGGTGATTCTGTGATAGCGTTTCCATGGCGACGCTCCAGTGTTTGTGTTCCCATGTTGACCGAAGTTGTTTTATATCTACTGTCCACAGAACTTTATGATACCACCATAGTACTACAGCCTTTATACGCTCATCTGTGCCTGAAGTATTACAGTATATATATATTTCCATAAAGGTTTATAGTGACCATCGTTATGTAATCCTACTTCTACTAGTTAGTGTCTCCGCTGTGTCACGTTGAGACTTCTAGTCATATTCCACTGGACGTACTGCCTTTATACATAAACAAGATAAATGATAATATACGACCTGTTTATTCTACGTACATGGAGCTGGATGATCTCACTGACAGTTTATTACAGACATCACATGTTTCATTTACAGAGGAGTTCAGTACTGACACACAGTGTGTAATACATGTACAGAGTATTTATTTAAAACAGAAACAATAAATTAACAACAATAAAATAATTACAACAAATAAGTTAAAAAAATAGAAAAAAATACATAAATAAATAAATCAACAATAAAACTGCTAATGACAATAATTACAACAAATAAATCAGAAATTGAACAAAAATAAAAACAAGCAAAATACATCTAAAACATAAATAAATAAAACAACAATAAAACTGCTAATGACAATAATAGAAACAAATAAGTGAACAAATTGTTAAAAAAAAACAAAAGAAAAACTAGCAAACTATATAAAAACCAATGAATCAACAACAATACAACTACTAATGACAATAACAACAAATACTCACACCTGTAAGGTAAGGTGGGTCTGGTTCTGGTTCTGGGTCTGGTTCTGGGTCTGGTTCTGGTTCTGGGTCTGGTTCCGGTGCAGCTGGTTGTTGTTGTCATGTGTCTGCAGTGTGAGGTGGTCCTATCAGCTGTCTCTCTCTCTCTCTGTGGGATTTTATGTAAATGACTGATCTGATTTCAACCACAAGCTGCAGCCTCCTGAACAACCAACAGGAAGCTGGATCAGAACATGAGGATCAAACCTCAGCGTAGTTGTTCTGATCCTGAAGTGGTTCTGGAGAAGAGGATCTTACAGGGGTTCTGGAGATGGGTCATTGGGTTCAGTGGATCTTTACAAGGGATTCAGGGGCACTTGAAGGAGATCCACAGACCTCTATGGAGGTGGATCTGTCCACAGCCTTTAAACAGAGTTTTAGATTTTTTATGTTTTTAACCGTCTCCATCTTGGTTTCTGATCGTCTCCATCTTGGTTTTTAGTCGTCACCATCTTGGTTTCTGATCGTCTCCATCTTGGTTTCTGATCATCTCCATCTTGGTTTTTAGTCGTCACCATCTTGGTTTCTGATCGTCTCCATCTTGGTTTTTTGGTTGTCACCATCTTGGTTTCTGATCGTCTCCATCTTGGTTTTTAGTCGTCACCATCTTGGTTTTTAGTCGTCACCATCTTGGTTTTTAGTCGTCACCATCTTGGTTTCTGATCATCTCCATCTTGGTTTTTAGTTGTCTCCATCTTGGTTTTTAGTCGTCACCATCTTGGTTTCTGATCGTCTCCATCTTGGTTTCTGATCGTCTCCATCTTGGTTTTTGGTTGTCACCATCTTGTTTTTTTTGCAACCAGGAGCTTTCAGAGATCCTTTGGCGCTGTCTTTGGGCTTTTTACCACTATAATACGGTGTTCTAGGTGCTTCAGGAGGTTCCACAAACCTTTTCATAGACTTTAGGTGTCTCTGAGTGCGTACCACAGATAATGTAGATGATCTAAACAGCAGAGTTGTAGAGCTCCGTGATGTTTCAGATGTCTTTAGTGACGTTTGAAGGGATCGTAAAGGGGTTCTAGAGGTGCTTCGGCGGATTCAATGGATTTGTACATGGGATTAAGGATTCTCTGATTTCTGGATGTCCTTGTGGAGGTTCAGTGCGTCCATCGATGGCATCATGGACCTTCTAAAGGCATGCAGTATGTTACCTAGAGGTCTGAGAGATCTTTGGATCTGTTTTGAGGGCTATAGGGGTTTGAAGGCCCTGCTGGGGGTTTCAACCAGTGCCTGAATCGATGACATGGCGAGGTTCCAGATGACCTCTTTAGGAAAGGTCTGAATAACGAGTGGGGAGTGTTTCTTGGTATCTTTCTCCGCTGCCCACATCCAGGTGGATGATGTGGTCTGGGTCCGGGTGTCGAGGCCGTCCCGCGTCACACCTCACCAGCCTCATCTCCTCATGTGAGCTCACAGGCGCTCCTCTGTCAGCCTCCAGACTAACTCATCCCATTACGGAGGAATTCAGCTGACTTGGGTTGAGCTGTGAGGAATGTGTGACGAGCCGTGTTTATAAAAGACTTAAACACAGTGGAAGGTTATCGTCCGACCTCACTGCTCAGCAACGCAACAATAAATAACACAAACACGTTTCACCACGTCTGTCCTGCTGAGACACAGTCAGCTGTCCACAGTGGGCAGCAGTGTTTGACCTCTTTCTTTTGTCCTGTCAATCAAGGACCTGAAACCCTCCAGGTATGAGTGGAATGTAAATAACACCATGATGATTAATATCTATCCGCTCTCCATCTTAACTATGAGGATTCATTATTCAGTATTTAACTACTGAGTCGTTGTGTTAATCCAGATTAGAGCTCACAGATACAGATATTGGACGAAGGTTGAGCTGGTTTCAGGAAGTATCTGGGTTCTCTAGGAAGGATCCAGTTTTCTGAGGACATTGCAGCGTTCTAAGTAGGTTCATTTACTTCAGTGGGTTTCTGTGCACGCTCCAGGATCCAGGTTCTTAGAGTGCTTTCACCATCTCTCATAGTCCATTTGGCTGAGTGAATCAGAGTGAAAATGATGCTGTTGGTTCGTTTCACCGTGCACAAATGAAAGCGGACCAAATAGATGATAATAAGCCGAGGGGGCGTGCAGGATACGAAGGAGGGAGTTTCTCTTCTTCGTCCCGAGAGCTGCCACTTCTCTGCAGGGAATGGCAGACTTTGATGTCCTGTGTGCACGGATCCCTTCTTCCTCCAGTTCATCTCCAGTGACTTTATGAACGTCACTGTGTTTGTGGACTTTATTTAGGATAATCTGTATGTTCTCCTTTCACAAGCGGTCTCGGTCTGGTTGTTTTGGTATGATTACTACGTTCACAAGCGGCCAAACGAACCGCATCAGAGCGCCATTTAAACGGACTGAATGTTGGCTGAGTGAAAGTGCTCTTAGAGATTCTTTGGGATTGCTTCATGAGTTTCCGCTCTTAGAAAAGAAGATAGCTTAGTGCTAGTGCTCTGACAGCTTGGAGCTTTTCTGATTTTGAGATCATATTTAGACATTTAGCTTCAAAATGTAATTATGTTAAATCAAAACAACCTTTTTGTTGTAGAAATGTTGTAGAAGCAACAAGTACGTAACAGCAACATACAGATGAAGAGGCACATCAATAACTCATTTTAATCCCAAGGTCATGATGTGTAAACCTCTCAGCCTCTGCTTGTGGGTAAATGTCATGTTTTAACTTCCATCTGGAGATGTGCTGAGAAAGCAAAGTTTTAATCGGACAATGCTGCGTTATTTAACTCCCAAGCAGCTAATGAGTAGAATGATATACGTACGTACATACCGCCTCTCAGGTGATGAATGCCGACCGCTGTGTGACCGGCTGATTTAGCAGAATGTGATTATTAAGAACACACAAGGAGACCTCTGTCTGTCCTCTCACCAGCAAGACTCCCGTCGCTTCCTATTTCCTCTTTCCTCTGTCGGGGTCTAAGGTAAAAGCCCCCCCCCCCCCCGGCATCAAGTAAAGAGTGACACAGAAGAACGTAGTTCCACTGGACCGGTTCAAGGTTGAGGTTCTCTTGAGGGTTGAGGGAGCTCCAGGGATTCTTGAGGAGGTTTCACAGGTCATTGATACGGTTCTGGTGAACACGTGTTCAGACCAGGAAGAAGGTTCTGGTGATCTTTGAGAAGGTTCTGGTGATCTTTGAGAAGGTCCTAGTGATCTTTGAGAAGGTCCTGGTGATCTTTGAGAAGGTTCCAGATTGTGTGACGGTGCTTGGTGCTTGAGAATGCTTTTAGGGGCTGTAGTGCAGCTTCTTATGGTCTTGGAAGTCCTGATAAGATCACTGACATTCGTTCAAATAGTTATTGAGGGCGTTTTGGGGGTTCTCCGGGAGTTTCCGATCCTACTATGGTGGAGTTGTTGGTTGGTTGTTTATGTTGAAGTGTGTCTGTAATAGGACACAGTGTGTAGGTCTTGACTAATTGATTAGAAAGCTGCTGCTGTCACAAGAGAAGCTTCTCTGACGTTGACCTCTACTCGTGTGTAATGTCATACAGCGGTGTAGCTTTCTCCACATCTCCTGTTAGATCCACTGAGAAACACCAGAAAGTCCGTCAGAAACTCAGGTCACAGGAATATTTAACTTTAAATTCACAGTCAGAAGAGAGAAGTGAAAATTAAACAAAGTCCTTCCTTCAATATTTGTTTCATTCAGTCTATTTTTTTAGATCTTGTTTTTAATTGTTTATTTGTTTATTTATTAGATCTTGTTTTTTTTGTTTTTTTTACAGATGCCTCTTGTTGTTTGCTCTGTCCCCCTTCGCTGCTGTAATCCTGCAAATGTCCCCTCTGTGGGACTAATAAAGGATTATCGCATTTTATATCTTATTGCATCATATCGTATCGTATGTTATTGTATCGTATTGTATGTTATTGTATCATATCGTATCTTATGTTATCGTATCGTATCGTAAGTTATTGTATCGTATTGTGTCGTATCTTATTGTATCGTATCATATCGTATCGTATCTTATGTTATTGTATCATATCGTTATCGTATCATATCTTATTGTATCATATGTTATCGTATCATATCATATCGTATCATGTCGTATCTTATGTTATTGTATCGCATCGTAATGTGTGTTATTGTATCGTATCGTATTGTATCGTATCATATCTTATGTTATTGTATCATATCTTATGTTATTGTATCATATCTTATCATATTGTATGTTGTCTTATGTTATGGTATCGTATCTTACATTTTGCCAATAATACTTACATACTTTTACTTAAGTAAGGTTTTGAATGCAGAAAGTGTACTTGTAGTGGAGTATTTCACAGTGTGGTACTAGTACTTTTACTGCAGTAAGGGATCTGAGTACTTCCTCCTCCACTCGTTAGGTCGATTTTGACATATTATAATATATTAAAAACATCTTGTGAAACTCGTCGATGCTGCAGATCTTCACCCGTCGTGCCACATTTAACACTCTATTGTGTTGTGAGTTAATGTGCCGGACTGGTTGAACAGCATTCATCTACACAACATACACACACACACACACACACACACACACACACACACACACACACACACACACACACACACACACACACACACACGCACAGACAGCAGGAGCTCATGGCGTTTACTTCTGTAGAAAGCTGTGAATGTTTCAAACTGACAAAAGCAGTGAGAGAGTGTGAGGCGATGTCAGAGAGAGCATCTGTTTGCACGGGAGAAGAGAGAGAGAGAGATAACAGTGTGAAGAGAGAGGACGAGTGTGAGAGCGGCGAGCATCTGTTTGGATTCACACACACACATTTGTTTTTCCATCTTTTCTTTCTACATCAGTTTTTCTCTTGTTCTTAAAGAACAGAACTCCTCAAACACTAATGATTGGGTCAGATCTCAGAGTTATTGATCTGCTGAGTCGCAGCGTCACTCTGAGTCTCACTTCAGATCATCAGTAGTTAAGATGTGACTCTTTTACTGATGCCTCTTGTTGTTTGAACTGTCCCCTCTGTGGGACTAATAACGGATTATCTATCTTATCGTATCTTATCTTATTGTATCTTATCGTATCTTTTCGTATCTTATTGTATTGTATCTTATTTTATCTTATCGTATCTTATCTTTTCTTATTTTATCTTATCTTGTCGTATTACATCGTATCGTATTTTATCTTATCGTATTGTATCGTACCATATCTTATCTTATCTTATCTTATCGTATCGTATCGTATCGTGGGGGTGGGCGTCGGATCAGAAATAGCTGACACGTGTTGTTGTGGAGGGCGCTGACCAACAGCGTCTGTTCTGTAGACGCGGTCTGAACATGGAACCTCCATCCTCTGATTATTTATAACACATCATACATGAATAAATCATCATGTTTAGAATACACATGTTTGCCTCGGTGGACAGTTAAGAGTTAAAGTGGGTCACAGTGTGGAGGAGGCCTGGTCGTCTCTGTGGATGTGACCACAGCGGGTCGATAGCTGCTGCCTGCTGGAACAGCTCCTCTGAATGTGACTGCAGCTGCATGCTGTTATGTAAGCAGCCACTGGGATGCTATTATTAGCTGCTACTGAGGCTACAGAGACTCTGTGTGTGTGTGTGTGTGTGTGTGTGTGTGTGTGTGTGTGTGTGTGTGTGTGTGTGTGTGTGAAATCAATGCTGTTAGTTTCAAGCTCTCATGTCGATGCAGAAATAGAAACTGCGTTGGGTTACAGTCTCTTCTGAGGACTGTGAGTGTGTCTGATTATGAAATATGGAGTACATGAAGCTGAAACTCTGTGGACGGTCATACTGTGACCTCCAGCTGAACGCCTTCGAAATCAGATATAAATCAGTCTGAACCAATCAGCAGCCTCCACATCTGTCTGCAGCTGCAGTTCCTCTAACGGCCACAAGGCGGCGATCACCACAACACCAACTGTAAATTAAAATGATACACTTTAGTTGTATTTTATAGATGTTATTCTGTGCACAATGGTAGAATGAGATGATGCACAATGGTAGAATGTGATGATGCACAATGGTAGAATGAGATGATGCACAATGGTAGAATGTGATGATGCACAATGGTAGAATGAGATGATGCACAATGGTAGAATGAGATGATGCACAATGGTAGAATGTGATGATGCACAATGGTAGAATGAGATGATGCACAATGGTAGGATGTGATGATGCACAATGGTAGGATGTGATGATGCTAAAGGCTCCATTGTGTGCCCGTAGCCTCCTGTAGTGGATATCAGGAGTATTTTAGAGCCAGATTCCCTTCGAGGGGTAGAAACCCCATCTGGCACCCTTTGGGTATCCCAGTGTCCAGATGGAGAGTCCTCCTGGTCCTCTCCTCACTAAAACCTTTATAGAATCTATGTGCTTTGTGTTATTTCTATCTGCTTTGGCTCAGTTGTAGTCGAGGAGTTGCTGAATGAATTCAGTGGCGTCTCTGTGCACGGCATCGTTGCTATAATGGTGTTATCCACTGTCTGATCTTAAATGTAAATTTGTCTTTTGGTTCATCATAGTTTACTCAGACATAGAAACAGTCGCAATGTTCCTGACACTGGGGATGAACTCTCTGAGGTCTTATCTATCCATAGAGACCACGATCATGCAGATAGACCTGCTAGTTGTGCAGCTACTCTTCTGTCTGTCTAGGAGAACCTTCCAGCACCTACAGGGCTCATTTAACTTCTCCTAATATGTGCCGTCTCTTCTTGTTGGGAGATTCCCATGTTTCACTAAGTTAAAAATATACTCTGGCTTACATTTAAATGAACGTTGACCTGCTATCTCCCCCTGAAGACCGCCTGCACCCCCCTAAAGAAGACTACAACCGCTCTGTTGTGGGTCTCAGAGGGTTAATAAAGTCTGGAACAACCCTCTAACCAGACTGTGTTTCTGTGGTTTTCAGGACTGCTTCGAAGATGCTTACGACCGAATACCTGCGTGAGTACACACACACACACACACACACACACACACACACACACACACACACACACACACACACACACACACACACACACACACACCAGTCTGAGGTGTCTGAGTTGTTTCCTGTCAGCTTCCTGTTTCTTTCACTTTTACCCACTTCCTGTGCTGACTGGTGGATATATCCTCTCTCTGTGTGTGCGTGTGTGTGCGTGTGTGTGCAGGGCGTGTCACATGGACCTGCAGACAGCCATCCAGGAGACTCAGTGTGCTCTCAACCTGGTCCTCAACGACAAGTTCTCTGAAGCCCTGGACCTCCTCAAACCATGGTAACCACGGCAACGAGCATCATGCAATCCACACTGTGGTCTTTAGTGTACTATATGTAAGAGCACAATTTAAGGGATTGTTGTCTCCCTTGTGTGCGTGTGTGTCTGTGTGTGTGTGTGTGTGTGTGTGTGTGTGTGTGTAGGTGGAAGGACAGCATGTACCACGCGTTAGGTTACAGCAGCATCCTGGTGATGCAGGCGACGATGACCTTCGAACACAGAGACATTCAGGCCGCCATGACGACCATCAAGGAGGCGTTACAGACCTGCCAGAGGTGAGACAGACAGAAAGCAATTCACACAGAACATTAGAATTGTTATATACCTTTTATTTATTGAATCATTTATTATTTAAATTATTATTCACCTTTACCTGTCTTTAATATTTTTTTATTATTTATTTTTCAGTTTTAGTATAATTCAAATTATCATTAATCTTAAATTGCCTGTCTTTAATATTTTTTATAAATTTATTATTTATTTTTTATTTATATTATTATTTATTATTGTTATTTAAATTATTATTTATCTTAAGTTGTCTTTCATTTTTATTTATTTATTATTTAAATAATTATTTTTTATAGCATTATTATTATTTATTTATTTATTATTATTCTAATTATTATTTACTTTAAATTACCTGTCTTTAAATTTTATTCATTTATTTATTTATTGTTATTTATATATTATTATTTAAATTATTATTTACCTTTAGCTGTCTTTAATTTTTATTTATTTATTATTATTTAAATATTATTTTTGTATAGTATCGTAAATTAAAATCATACATTTTGATCTGCCTCCAAACTGAAGCTGTTGTTGGAAGATTATCGCTGTCTGTGTTGAGCAACATTGCAGATAATAACTGTGGGTATTTTATTATTACTTTAATAGATACGTGACCAGATAACGGGAGTGTGTTATGTGTGTTTCTGCAGGTTCAGGAAGAAGAACTCGGTGGTCGGGTCTCTGTCCAGTCTGATCAGCAAGCAGTCCAACCTGCAGGAAGGTACGTCAGCAAATGTCCCGCCCCCCCACACACACAGTTTGATTGACAGCTGAGGTGTGCAGGAAGTCACTGACTGTGTTTGTGTTTTCAGAGGAGATGCACGCAGAGATCTGCTACGCTGAGTGTCTGCTGCAGAAAGCCACGCTGACGTTTGTTCAGGTCAGGACTGCTGTCTATTTATTTAATTGTTTTTGTTTATTTATTATTATTATTATTAAAATTATTATTTACCTTAAATTACCTGTCATTCATTTTTATTTATTTTTATATATATGTATATATTATAATTTATTTATTATTTTTTAAATTATTATTTACCTTAAGCTGTCTTTCATTTATTTATTATTTAAATGCAGATGTTCTGAATCAAAAGAGCGTTTTTCACAGAAGAAAGTTTGACTTGTTTCTGTCAGGTTATTAAACATGTAGTATATTTGTAAAACTATTTAAAATAAACCCCCAAAAGGCCCACAGTCAGCCAGATAAATGGAGCTGCAGTATTACATTACGTGTAATCAGCAGTTAAGAAAGTCCAACAACAAAACAACAACAGAGCCAGAGAAACAAGATAACTAGACTAATGATGAGGCTGTTAACTAATTGAATAAAATGTAATTTAATCCTCTGTCTGTCTGCCTCTCTTCCAGGATGAAAACATGATCAGTTTTATCAAAGGAGGCATCAAGATACGAACAAGCTACCAAATCTACAAGTGAGTGACTGTTTCAGACCACCGGCGACTGTAAAACATCATCGTCTACTTGACTAAAAGGAGGCTGTGACACTGTGTTTTAATTGGAGCCTGTGTTTTACTGTGAATAAGATCCTGATTGTGTCCAACAGGGATTGTCAGAATGTGCTGAATGTCACTCAGGACCTGGCTGGCCAGTCTGATGCGTTCAGACAGTTTGAGGGCGGAGTCAAGCTGGGCATCGGATCCTTCAACCTGGTGGGTTTTCATAAACAGTCAGTTTGTGAGAGCATCCTCACATTAACACTCCCTTCTTTGTTTATATTTTCTGACAAAATTAGCGGTATGTCATCAGCATATTGGAGAATCAGAGATTATAAACAGACACACAGACACAGTATGGAGTACATATAATGTTAGTATATATAGCTAGTATGACATGGTTGGTACCGATGGATTCATCAGGTTTTATAGTGTCAGATGATACCAGTATCGGACTTTTCTTCTGCCTTTCAGACATTTGCTGGACTTTTTGGGACTTTTTTGAAACATTTTTTCTGACTTTTTTGAAAAATGTTTTTTCTGACTTTTTTGAAAAATGTTTTTCTGACTTTTTGGAAACATTTTTTCTGACTTTTTTGAAAAATGTTTTTCTGACTTTTTTTTCTGACTTTTTTTCAGACACTTTTCGGAAATGTTTCTG
>CAKAOH010025485.1:0-94513 GCA_916701665.1 Sebastiscus tertius | reverse complement strand
CCCCACAGTTCAGGTCAACACCAGCTGTCAAAGTGTGAGGTTCAGCCGCAGGCCAAGGCCTCCCTTGCCTGTGGGGATAAACCTGACCCTCCTCCTCCACCACCCACCTACACACACGCACTCACACATCCAGGACCAGAACCAGCCCCCACTCACACTTACCTTCCTCCTTCAAAGAGTTTAGTCTGAAGCGGTGCGCTCTACACGCTCTACTGGGACTTCCCCTCGCTTTAGGCTGGGCCTCCGCACCACAACGCTTCTGCATTCACTGACAACGACTACAGAGGGGAAAAGTGACGACACAAAAAATGTTCATCGTTGTGGCGTTTTAAATCAAACAACTGCTCCTCTGCCCCGCATTGTGATACCAGTGAATGCGTGCAATAAATCACCCAACAAAAGGCCGGTATCTCCGGTAGTTTAGCGGCGAAAAGGTGCAGCGAAGTGGAGAAAGAAATAATTTGGAGTAGGAAAGCGAGCGTCTGAGCATGTGAGCATGTGAATACGCAGACAGAAGACAGTGGTCTGGGCGGTGGGGGGGGGGGAGTTGGCACAGAAACAGACCAGCCTGTGTTGCTGCTCTACCACCTGGGCAGAGAGTCTTGGCACGCCATCAGACGCCACCCTGCCAGCCTGGCACAGCACTGCCGCCTCAGGGCTCAACACCCGCCTCTCTGTACCCCCTCCTCTTGGCCAGCCCATCCTGGCTCGGCCCGGCTCTCCAAATAGCCCGTCCTCGCAAAAGAGCCCGAGGCTGCCTACAGGTGTGCACATGTACGGAGGACACAAATGACTCGTTTCAGGTGCACCTGTGCATCAACATGCACGGACACGCTTCAATTAATTAGCATCGTAAAAATAAAAGAAATGAAGGAAAACAGACTGGATTCTTTAACTCTTGTTTTTTTATAATTTCAATGCTTAATAAACATCATGAACGTATTTGTACTGTACAGGTGAAGTATTACAAAATTCAAAAGCATAGAGAGAATATCACAAAGTCCAAATATTGTTCTAAATATAGCCGGTTGTTAACGTGGAGCGTTGCGTGTGCATCCGTGAACCTCAGACGTCGTCATCCGACAGCTCCAGGTCCTCCACCACATCCTCGTCTCCTTCTGCCAGCTTTATCAGAGCAGAGGAGGACAGCGGCTGAGGAGCCTTGGAGGCCTTTTCGTCTCCTTCCTCATCATCTTCATCATCTAGAATACAGACAGGAAGCACGTTAACTTCACATTCAGTCACACAGGGAGCGTACGAAACCCGGCAGGCATCAAGACGTAAACATTATGATGATCTCTGCACGTAAATGAAGTTATTTTATAAGGAGGAAATCATTTACAGCATCTTCAACAATTACAGCTTCTCTTATGGAGGCATGTCTTTATATTATTACAGCTGTGCTTTACTATAATACCATTCAATATTTTCTTATATCAGAGCTGTCTATGTTAACATGATATGCAAATTCGTTTCAATGCCACTAATTTCTTAGCTGGAGTGAAGATACCGGCATCGTATGAAACTATAAACCTGATGAATCCGTTGGTACCAACCGTGTCATACTAGCTTGTCCAGAAGGAGGCTAAATAACGCTCCAAACTTACACTTAGATTTGTGAATGTAAATGGGTTCTATGGGTACCACCGAGTCTCCCCTTTACAGACATGCCCACTTTATGATAATCACATGCAGTTTGGGGCAAGTCAGAGGAGATTTGTCAAGTATTTAATCCTCTTATCAACATGGGAGTGGAGAAATATGCTGCTTTATGCAAATGTATGTATATATTTATTATTGTAAATCAATTAACAACACAAAACAATGACAGATATTGTCCAGAAACCCTCACAGGTACTGCATTAGCATAAAACAATATGTACAAATCATAACATGGCAAACTGCAGCCCAACAGGCAACAACAGCTGTCAGTGTGTCAGTGTGCTGACTTGACTATGACTTGCCCCAAACTGCATGTGATTATCATAAAGTGGGCATGTCTGTAAAGGGGAGACTCGTGGGTACCCAGAGAACCCATTTACATTCACTGATCTGGAGGTCAGAGGTCAAGGGACCCCTTTGAAAATGGCCATGTCAGTTTTTCCTCACCAAAATGTATTGCAAGTTTGAAGCGTTATTTAACCTCTCAGCTAGATCGACGTGGTACCGATGGATTCTTTAGGTTTTCTAGTTTCATATGATGCCACTGATCTTCACTCTAGCTTTAAAACTGAGTCCGCTACAACCTCAAAATCTCAAATTGCGTTAAAGAAATTATATTATATTATTATCGCATTGACCTTTAAAACGTTTGTAAACTACATGTGTTGGTGCTACCGGACGTTGACATTGTACCAACCTGAGTCTCCGCCCATCATCCCCTCGTCATCGCTCATGGCATACAGTTCTTTCAGATCTTCATCATCTTCATCATCATCCTCATCAGACCCGCGGCGGCCCTTTTTCCCTGAAGGAGAGAAAGTAAAAAACATTACATTGAGTTTTGTCGACTTTCTTCAGACGTTCCTGAGTTTGCATCGCTGACGTCTCGAGGACTTTGGAGACACCTATATGTGGGCCAGGCATCAGAGGCAGCTGGAAGTGTCTATTTCCTCCTGAGATGGAACTGAGAGTCGATTACAGACGCCGCCGCCGCCGCTGCACAAACACCCATGACAGTTTACTACCGGCAATTTCAGACATCTTATGCTCACGGCCTAAATATAGCAAATGGAGAGATAGCAGGCAGGTTCCACGGATACCAGGATGATGGGAGAGTGTTTGTGTGCACCAGAGAGAAGTTGGGAGTTTGTCTGAATTTGTGTTGTGGTATACTCAGGGTGTGTGTGTGTGTGTGTGTGTGTGTGTGTGTGTGTGTGTGTTGTCTAGCCAAAGGGACAACTGGAGTCCACAGGCTTTGAAGTTGAGGTGTGATGAGAGGCTGGGGGGCGTGGAGGAGAGGGAAGCAAAACAGAGCTACTTCCTCTGTCTGATACACTGCAAACACACACAGACACGCACACACGAACGCACGCACACGATGTCTATTAAAACATCAGGTACTTCCCTTCATATCTAAATTTAAGATTACAAACATACTCTCCCACTATTTGTTGTTCACATGGTGCGAGCAGACTTCAGTAGTAGGGGGTCACGATTCTCCAAATCCACGATTCGATTGGATTTTCGATTTAAACACGCCGTTGTTGGACTGGTTTTATGTCCTGACGACTCATTTACACTTTCAAATTCTTCTTTAAAAAGAGAACTGAACTCACTCTACAATATAAAAAGCTGCATCTTTTCAATATCTGTCTGTGTGACCCTCCGAAGTACAGAATCATTACAAAAACTAAACATGAATCCTTCTGCAGTGCTGTAATCTACAAAAATACAGTTTTGTTGTCATTTACTGTCGCGCTTGTTCCTCTCCTCTCGTTGTTTCCTCTCTCCTCTGATCGCTGTTTGTCACCGAGGGCGGAGGCTGAAACTCAACCGTGGCGTTGTTCTGTCGGGAGACGCAGCGACTTAACGTTAAACCACGTAGAGAAGAAGAGCTATGAGTGAGGACAAATAAATAACTAACTAACTAACTAACTAACTAAAGCCATAGACATGCAGGAAGTGCCCTGAGTATCGTAGCGTCAAGGACGGACAACATTTCCCATTAGGGATGCTCATTTTAAAGAAAAAAACAAACATAACCGACCCTCGTTAACCGATTATTAACCGACAGGATTAGTGCGACG
The DNA here is from genome assembly GCA_916701665.1 of Sebastiscus tertius. Lineage (NCBI taxonomy): Eukaryota > Metazoa > Chordata > Actinopteri > Perciformes > Sebastidae > Sebastiscus > Sebastiscus tertius. Next base: position 90,764 of record CAKAOH010025485.1, on the reverse strand, counting down.
CGTGCAGCGCTGCGCCAGCTGCAGTGTGTGAGCAACAACACACAACTGAGTCCCCAGTTCACCGTCCGGGAGCGTTACTGTAGCAACCACGACGCTGCGTTCACTGTCGTGGACACACGCAGCCACTTTCCCAGTAAAAGTCTCCACCGCACATTTAGTTTAGTTTAGCAGCTGTCAGCTGTGTGTCTGTCCGGCGTAACGATAGCGAGTGTCCGACAAACCACGCGTGTGTGCGCGCGCGTGTGTGTGCGTGTGTGTTTGTGCTACTTTCACAGCTGAAGCGTTGCCGGTGGCGTCGTGCTCGCCGTTGTCACACACAGTAGCAGTGTGTTTACAGTTTATTTGTCTGTGAATAAATCTCAGAACTCCTCATCTCAAGACGGGAGCCAACTTCCTGCATCCTGCAACGCCGGCTCAGACTCTCTTAAGGTGGACCAGCTTTTCTCCTTAAAGTGACGAGCCGCTCCTCGGAGTTTTGCTCAGCTTTTTAATCAATTATTAACATTTCTTTTAACTGATGAACCGATAGCGTTAATCGGTTAAAATCCTTAATGTCGATTAAACGGTTAGTTATTAACATCACTGTCGAGATCGGAAGTGAAATTCGAAGTCGTGACACCCCTATTCAGTAGCATCGTAGACGTTGCCCCCAAATAACCTGGAAGATTTATCACCCCCCCCCACACACACAGACACACACACACACGCACACACACATATATATATATCAATCTAAATCATCACCCCCCCCTCCTCTCAAACTCCCCCTCTTTCCGGGAGTGTGTGAGACCACAAAGAGCTTTGGTGAGCTGCCCAAAAGCTTTTGGCTCTTCAAGACTGGACGACAAGGTGGTGGGTGTGCGTTTGTGCGTTATCATCGAGATGTGTGTGTGTGTGTGTGTGTGTGTGTGTGTGTGTGTGTCTTTGTGTGCGCACGTGTTGCGAGGACATGCGGGGGCAGCTGGTTGAAGCCCACAGAGCCAGAAAGAGAGAGCTAGAGAGAGAGAGAGAGAGCGAGAATGAAAGAGAGAATGAGGGAGAGAGAGAGAGAGGAGTGGGAGCGGCCACCTCTGGCTGTTCCACTGGGCTGGTTTGAATTAGGATCCCCCGCTGGGATCCAAGCCTGTACTTCCTGTCGGGGGGTTTCAGCTCTCGTGTGTGTGCGAAGAAAAGGCGAACGAAAGGGAGGGAGGGGTGGACACGGAGTGAGAGGCGGAGGCCCGCCGCTCGCTGGCAGCTGCCCATCCGTTTGTGGGGACTCTCCCTACAATGAAGTCCAGATGCATTAAAGAAAAAGAAAAAAATCCCCCTGCCGCCTACTCCTTTCCTCTGTGACCTTGCGGAGGGCTTTATTCTGCTTGGAGCGTGTCCGGGTGTAAAGCTGTAAAAGCGAGGTTGCAGCTGCCTGTGACCTGTGGACGACCCCGAGAGGACGAGACACACTGGGGCTTAAGAAAGATCAGACCGACGGTCCCTCTGCGTCGAGAGACAGAGAGCGAGACAAACTATCTGATGAGCAGAGATTCTCTCTGGAGTTTAAATTTCATTTTCAGTTCCTCAGAAACCGCCTCCGTGGAGGTTTTAATAACTCAGAGCCTCGTGGTGCCTCGCAGGTGATCCGCGTCATATAGAAACAGAGATAACAGCCTAGAAATCAGACTGAACTGTCGTCACCTCTTTAACTTTGCCACGCAGAACACCAGGCTGTAACAAAACACCGCCCCCTAGAGGACAAGTACTGGATAACGTACAGCGAGCCGGTCATTGTTGTGAAACAGGCTTGTCGCGGTAGTCGGGTATACACCGATTAAATGACGTACCCAACGCCCTCTTTTTTATAGGAATAAAAAGCATTGAGTGCATTTTGGCGTATCAGCGGCGTGTTATCAATAGACAGTCGGACGACGGACGCTACAAAGTGAAAGAGTCTGCTCCGTACGGAGTCTCAGCTCAGAGCAGCAGGAGTCAGATTTCACACACAAATGGTGATTGAATGAAAGCGAGGTTTGCAGCACTCAGAAGGGCGATGGACATAAACCTGAATGAGCTCCTTTTCCTCATTTCTGCATGTAAAGAGACAGTTGATGACAGGAATCACAGCCCCATCCCCATCTTTCCTCAACGTGGCCCTAATACTCCGTCGTAGTATACGTGTGTGTGAGAGTATGTGAGAGTCGGCTTGCCTTTGATTTTCAGTTGTCCGTCATCTTCGTCAGAGTCGCCGTCAGAGTCAAACAGATCCTTGAACTCCTTCTTGTCCTCCTGTTTCTTCTCCTGAATCTTCCTTCGTTTGATCTCCGGGAGTTCCAGATCCTCCATCTTTACAGGACACAAAGACAGGAAGTTAAACACAGTGGTAACGTACAGTGATCACGCCTGACCGGGTCAAATTGATCACTATAAGCGGATGATTATTGTTGTTGTGCATCATCTCTCATGCAGATTAACACCTTATTGACATTTGTTTATTTATTACATGAATATAAAGTAATGAAACGGATCGCTACACTATTTACTACGGCCTTCACCCTCACCAACGGGTGAGGTATTGCTGTTTCTGGCTGGCTCTGCAGCGCGGGCGTGCATGCAGAACGGCGTCGCTTTGCCGGGGCTCCTCGCTCGCTTAACTGGTAGCGTGGAGCGTGGAGGGAGACGGGCGCCGGTCTGCATGCTGCAGAGTCGGTTGAGTATCAGCTAAAGTTTCACTTCGGGGGCGTTATGTGACCCGGCGTTGTCAGTCCACTTGATGAGGATGCTTTCCCCGTGAACATTCGTTTTTTTATTTTTCCCATCATGATATCAATGTACACGCAGCATCAGCCTCAGGTAGATGGTCCGCGAGGCAAAGTATCACGGGAGTAAAGTAAAAAAACAAAACAAAAATTCAACTAACGTTAGTCTAATGTAGTTTTAAAATGTTTTTCTAAATGTTCTCATGTATGAAACGACCCAAAATGAACACTATAAGCAAATGATTTAAATACCATTTGTATAGGAACGATTCTGTGGTTGATCACTGTAACCGTGACGACTATAAGCGGTTTCCAATGTACATAAACCTGCTTTCGTTGCGTTAATGATGATCATAAAATAATCGTTCTGCCAGTAAAATGTTCCGCTACATAGCATGGCTGTTTGATGATTTATGTAACTCTTGTGGGAAACGGTGATATTCATAAAGAAAAAGAAGTGATTCATTGATGTCTGAGTGGGATGAAGTGAATGTTGGATAGTTACCCTATCTTTGCCAGAGATCTCCAGCTGGATCTCCTTCTCCCTCAGCTTCTTCCACTGGCTGTAGTACCTGCTGAGAGGAGTCCCCTCCTCCTGGATCTTCTTCTCCCAGGCCACCTGACGGAAGACATGATGATTGAAACGCTGTTTAAGAATGTATACATACGGGTGTGGGAGGGTTTACGGTGGCGAGCCCGGCCGCTGTTCTGCCTTTCAGAGGTTGCAGCGGGCTCCGTTCTCAAGGTGGAGGGAAGATACTGATATCAAGTGAAACTAGAAAACCTAAAGAATCCATCATGTCCAATGGTACCAATCATGTCACGCTAGTCTGTTGGGAAGAACGCTAAATAACGCTACAAAGTTAGGCCTCATTTTGGCGAGGAAAAACTGTCATGGCCATTTTCAAAGGGGTCCCTTGACCTCTGACCTCAAGATAAGTGAATGAAAATGGGTTCTCTAGGTACCCACGAGTCTCCCCTTTACAGACATGCCCACTTTATGACAATCACATGCAGTTTGGGGCAAAAAAAAAAAACATGCTGAAACGTGACCTCCCTGTATGAAATGACCTGTGGTGACCTCTAGGATAATCACAGCCTCATGAAACTTTACAGCCACAAACTAGAGACCTAGAGCATTCAGGGGATGGATGGCTTTCCTAGCTGGATTGACAATAAGGGAGTTTCTGAGCAGTTTACACAACAGAAGTGCTCGCCATCCAATTGCCGAAAAATGCATTTCTTGCAGAAATCTTAAAATGTCAAGTTTTTAATCCCAAATCCCAGCATGGCTTTTTCTCTGGTGTTCCTCAAGGTCTTGGTGTCTTAATGTGGGATTTTGGAGGGATTATTGATCATTTTTTATCAATTCTCAAGTGGTATAAAATGGTTAAATTTAGCATCAAATCTGTGTGACAAATGGTATCAACCCCAGAAATTGCTGCAACAACTCATGAGACCTAATAGAGCATGGGGATGACCATCATATACTTCTATCATAATGTTCTAAACCCTTGTACACTTTTTATTTTAATTGATTTTAATGACTAGAACACACATTGCTGAGCTGCATCTCAAATTAATCTTCTCTGTGACATCTACTGTTGACTATTTATCTCCCCCTGAACATCCCCCGTCCCCGACCCCTCTAAAGAGAGAGGGCAGGATGTGAAGGGGTTAACTGTGACTGAGCTTCTTGATAAACATGAATATCCAAGGTGGTATTTGTTTTTTGCAGAATCTCTTAAGAGGAGCCTTTCAGCAGGTTGTAAAATGATCTTAATACATGTGGCTTTCCTCTCCTCCTTCACATCAACTGACGGGAGGAAGAGATGGACGGACGAGACAGTGGTAAGAGTCAGAAGATGTGGAAAAGACAGATTGAAGGTGCCTGAAAGGGGAGACCGGCAGATCTTCTCCAGCCCCTAAAGGTCTTTGTGGATGCTATTGATTAGACCCAATCGCATTATCTGACTAACAAATCCAATAGAGCGGACAGACCGCGGCCGCCTGCGCCCGTTAGCTTAAGACATTTACCACAATTTGCCGTGCGGCTATTAAGACGGGTGACAAGTGAGCACAAAAAAAAAGAAAAAAAAGAGAAAGGATGAAAAAATGAAACGAGAAAAGCTGCTTCTGAATTCAGCCTCGACTCAGACAAACATTTCCACATGCAGGCGGTAGAGAAAGACATGAGACATCAGAGTGCGACCTGGATGGCGGCAGGGCATCATTAATTAGGCTAGCTCTCAGTTTGGGTGACATGTCAGCGGGGGAGGAGGGGGGGAGGCGGGCGGTGGCCTGAGGGGGGCCGTGGCCTTTTCTACAGCAGCGAGCGAGGCTGTCCCCTCTCCTTCGCCTGCGGTGACACCTACCGCTGCCACGGTGCCAGGGAGTGGATGCCATGGCGACAGCCTCCGCTGAGCAGAGAGCCGTGGCGACAGGAAGCTGGCGCTGCCGCGGTGCCGTGCTGTCTGTCTGTTGGACTTTGTTAACACACACACACACACACACACACACTCACTTCCGTGTGCACACACAATTTCTCATCAGCTAAATTACACAACCTCTTTAATTTCATCCTTAAACGCTCTTAAATATTAATCAGCGGTGCACGTCAAGACTCTCCGCAGCAGCGAAGCCACATGAAAGCATGTTAGTGTGGACAGGTAGCACACGGAGAGAGAGTCAACACAGAAAAACACACTAATGGCTGCTCATTAAGGCAGAGGCGCCTCTGGTTCAAAAGCCCAGAAGAGCTTCCAAACAACCACGGGGTCATTCTTAAACCAGGCTCAGAGTTTATGCAGGGAAGTGGTCTCTATTATCAGCCGCCGACTGTAAGGTTGGACAGTCAGGACTGTTCGATGGCCACGCAGCCTCCGGTTCAACTGGACTGGAGCCCAAAAGAGAAGTTTCTAGTGAGAAGTTATCTTTGCTGTGCAACTGGAACAAACTGCTCTCTTTTTTAATGCCTCCTGAGAACATTCAGACAAGACACCACCTACGAGTTAGTGGTGAGGGAAGTGAAGCAGAGAGGTGAACTAGCAGACATGACTAATCGAAATGATTGAAATGTAAAATATAAAAACATCACCTCGTATTGTTGTGTAAACAACCGTTATATTTAGATGAACGTTGAGTCAAACTGATTATTAAAGGATTCCAAGTCAAGTAAATTGAGCTGGTTGATTGTTGACTGCCGTCAATCATTCCCACCACAGCAGCCGACACCATCTCACCAGAAGCCGGCAAAGTGACGACAGACAGCTCCTCATTAGGTCTGATTTATGTAGCAGCGAGAACAAGAAGGTTAATGGACGGACTTCCCGGCCTAATTCATTTCCAGTCTGAGTTTTGTTGATTGTCTTTTAAAAAGGGACAGTTTGTAACTTCTTACATGTATAAATCATTGCCGGTCGGTGTCCCATGCGCGCTCGCGTGTGGCTACGCTGGAAGCACCAAAACCGCAAAGTTATATCTAGTGAAGCCCGTCTTGCAAAACAGTGTCAACTCTTCCTGCTCCGGCCTCCCGACCGCGGTTGGACGACGCGGGGGAGACCGTAGCTTTGGTCTCCAGGGCCGCAGTCTCTGCTGTACTCTGCTCCTCTGCCTGCCTTCACTCACACACCACGCTTGTTCTCACTCGCTCTCGCTCTCTCTCTCTCTCTCCACCTTTCACGTGCAGGCGCGCTCACTCCACACTGCAGAGGAGTTAGTTTAGCTCTGAGAATATCTAGTGAATGTACAGTGGACGTTTGTGCCAAATGTGAAGAAATTCCCTCCAGGCGTTCCTGAGACATCGCGTTCACAAGAATGGGACGTACTTCTGTACGAACGGACAACCCAGAATCATAACGCCTCCTGCCATGTACTGTACGTTGCCGGCGCGGAGGCATATCAACATTTTCCCCGCGGTCTCCCGCTTGCCGCACACAAAGGCTAACTCATTTAATCCGACGAATTGCTTAATTAATGATTGCTTACGATTACTTTTTAGGGAGATAACATCATAAAATATGACGACAGACATTCGAAGCTTCATTGAAAACCTCAGTAGAAGCTTCAAATATAAAAAAAAAAATGACATTCGGCACTCAACTGTAAATAAAATAAGTGAATCAATACTTTTTTAGAGAACAGACTGATTTACTCAAGGACTAAAAACCCCAAATGAAATGTTTCAAAGCTGATTATTTAATTAGAAAGCAATAAAACTTTGTTTTTGCTGAAATCCAAACTGTAACTGGAAAAGAAATGCAGTCACATGAGTAAATGAGTGCTCACCTGATGAACAACAAACGGGTCTAACTGAGTCTGTGTCAGCGTAATCTGGGCTTCTGATTTGTGTTATTTTATCTGATCTCAGATAGATCCCCTCTAGGTAACTGCTGAACATGCTGAAACATCCCAGGTAGTCTGAAGCCCTTCAGATGCATGGAGTTAGTAGAACGCATGTGTCTAATAAGGTGAACTAATAAAACAGCTTGTAGCTGATGATAATGAAATGACTTGTCCCGGTGTCATAAAACTGCTCTTAATAAGTAGAAAAGAGCAATAAAACCGACTGTCATACATGACAATGGTAAATCATAAAACACATTGTTGCATGACCCAATAATTATTACTCACCAGGGCTGCAATTTATTTTTAACTGATCTTATAATTTTACTGCATTATTATGACCCACTAGGTATTATTAAATCTTGAGCTAACAACACACAGTTGACTTCCATAATCACAGAACAGATGAATCCATACAGCTCAATTAAAATAGACAGCAATCTTTGATAATGACGCCGGATCTCTGTCTTTGTTCATCTATAAATGACTGACTGTGTCTGTTTAAAAGGTAACATATGTAATGATTTACATGTATTAATGCTTTGTATTGCCTGTGTGAACGCATTGTAACGTAACTTAAATACTGAGACCGTCCCCGACTTTCTCAGTTGCCTATAAGAGCCTGTGGACTGATTTCTATGTAAAGGACAAAAGACGGTTTTGCTTCATAATGTTAGCTGATCTGAGATTTCAAGAATAAAGTCATAATATTATAAAGTAGTAATTTTCTGTGTTATTTTAGAGGGGAAATTGAGGAACGTGGAGCATCTTGAGAAGTTATACTTTAGTTTAGGTTTCACAAATAACCAAATACTTCATCTTTTGTTGCATCAGCACCACATCATCATCATCAGTATCAGGACCTGGAAAAGATAGCGGAAGAAAGAACCACACGGACCTGATGGGGAAACTGCCTCTTTGGTGGAGGAGGAAATTACTTTATTCTTTTAATATTACGACTTTTTCTTCTCGTAAAGTTATGACTTTATTCTTTTAATATTACGACTTTCTTTCTCAAAGTTATGACTTTACTCTCGTAATATTACAACTTTTTTCTCGTAAATTTATGACTTTATTCTCATTAAATTACGACTTTATTCTCGAAATCTCAGATTTTTTCCCCTCAATGTGGACCAAATACTCCGTCGTAGCAAAGTACATTTAAATAACTTAAATATAATTAGTAAGTAATAGTCACCAGGTGATGTGATTGTTTGTGTTTTTACATCAGCTATCCATTTACAACAACTACATTTAAACTTATTTTACATTATCTTATCTTATATTCTTTTTCTTATTATCTAGGCTCACTTTTATAATTGTGTTTTGATGGAAGAGCACCTGCCTGCATTTACAGCCCATTTTAACATAATATTAGGAAACAGAAGAGCCAAACTGAAAGGAAATACATAATGGATGGGAGAGGTAAAATGAGGACTCTGGAAAAACAGCCAAATGTAAAATTAGGACAAGACAGTCTTCCCGTGGCCTCCCACCCTCCGTCTTTCACACACACACTCACCACGGCGGTGGCATCGGCCACTCCGAAGGCGGCCTTCTGTCTCCGTCCTGTGATGTGGCTGCTGTTCTCCTGTACCTTTTCCAGCAGCTGGCGCACCGGCTTGCAGTAATTGGCCACTTTGCATTCCTTCAGGAACGCTTTCAGCTGCAGGGACATGGAGGGGGAGCATGAGAAAGGAGGAACCCGTGTTAAAAAAACCCCCAAAAAACCTCCAGTCCACCCATACGGTGCGTTCAGGCACAGCCGAGGAGGGATGTGGTCGCTTCCCCTGAGGGGAGCAGATTCAGCCTGGGAGATCCTGAACCAGATCCTGAATCATCTATTCAGTTTTAAACTCTGGGAATGATGCTCAGCGTCACTGCCTCCTTCTTATATTAGACTGAACCAATGTAATACTAGAAGAGCACTCGGAGAGCGCAGACCTCCGCCAAGGCAGGTTTCATGTACGTCGCTGGAGAGAGGCTGGGTGACGCGTCTTAAAGCCGGTGGTGTAAATGCACAGGCTGAGCGGAGTTATTAAAAAACATTCTCGAAGCCGGATCATGATCTGGATCGCCACCAAAATCGAATGGCTTGTTCATTGTGCCACACCCCACCCCTCCAAATGATTTCATTCAAATCCATCGCGGACCTTTGGAGTAATCCTCCAAACGGACAAACCAGTGTACAATGTTGTAGTTTTGGGTGGATAAAGACATTTCAGATCACTTATTCCAGGATCAGTTTAAAGGTTGCGTTACCTGGATGACGGTGGGCAGGGCGAGCTCTGGGAAGCCGATGGAGTTGGCCTGAGTGTGGAAGTATTCCAGGATCAGGTCATACAGCTGGTCAATCAACCCGTCCTAAAATACAACAGAACAGAAAGATTGAGGAGCAATATTCATCCTTCACACAGGTGTGACAACACTTTATCATTTGCCTCTTTGCTGTGCAGCTAAAATTCAGCGCAAACGCAGAGACCAAAAGACATAAATACTGTTCACTTGTTACAAAGCATTCATGATTGACAGCCTAACCCAGCCTGTTTCAGACCTCCGAGTGTCCGCCCACTAGGGATGCTATTTTTTAAATTTATTTTAAACCAATAACTGACCCTCGTTAACCGATTATTAACCGATTATTAACCGATTATTAACCATTAAAAGGGGCTGTATTTAAGTATCAGGAATTGCTTGTTAACAGCGACACCTGTGGCCGTTAAGTCAACAAAAGTCAGTGTCCTGTTGCTTGTGCTCGCTCTACATAGACATGAACGAGCATCGGTCAAAACAGTGAGGCGACACACGTCAGCTAAAAACACAATATCACTCTATATATTTCAGCTGCTTGGCAGTCCGGGGGGCTGGAGCAGGAAGAGTTGACACTGTTTAACAGACGGGCTTCACTAGATATAACTTTGCGGTTTCGGTGCTTCCGTGTAGTTTGTGTTGGAGTCTTGTCTGAACAGCGAAGCCACACGCGAGCGCGCACGGGACACCGACCCGATTTATGTGTGTAAGAATTTACAAACAGTCCCTTTAACCGACAAGATTAGTGCGGTGCGCCAGCTGCAGTGTATGAGCAACAACAGACAACTGAGTCCCCAGTTCACCCGTCCGGGAGAGTTACTGTGGCAACCACGGTGCTGCGTGTGCACATGCAGCCACCACCACCGCGTCGTTTTATTTAGCAGGTTGTCAGCTGTGTGTCTGCCCGGCGTAACGATAGCGGGTGTGTGTGTGTTTATGTGCTACGTTAGCAGCTCTAGCTCTGCTGGTGGCTTCGTGTTCGCCGTTGTAACACACATACGGTCTGTCAGCGCGGAGTAACTTTAGCGAGTGTCCGACAGACCGTGTGTGTGTTGCGCCGGTGAGTGTGGGGTCGCTCAAGACCCGAGCCAACTTCCAGTATCTTGCAACGCCGGCTTACACTCTCTTAAGGTGGGCTGTTAAGGTGGACCAGCTTTTCTCCTTTAAGGGACGAGCCGCTCCTCTGAGTTCTGCTCAGCTTTTTAATTAAATATTAATATTTCTTTTAACCGTTTAACCGATAGCGTTAATCGGTTAAAATACCAAACGCCAGTTAACGGGTTAATTATTAACATCCCTAGTAACAACAAGTAATTAAAAAACCTACTTGGCTAGAGTAAGCCAGCACATCACATGTAGTTGCCTCTCTTTGAGAATCCATATGAAAGGTTTTCTAGCCTATGTGGACTAATAAGGGTTCAGGTTTAGAGAGATCAGGTCTGCTGTGAGTCGACGAGGCAGGGGTTCCTGGCAGCCGCCCAGGTGACAGCAGTGAAAACAGCCCTAGCGAGCGGAGTGCGGGGGATAATCCCAGAGGGCCGTGCTGCAATCCTCTTGGCTGCAGTACTGAGCGTGGTGACAGAGGGCCAGTTTTAGAGCCCTGACAAGGGGCTTTCAGCGCTGCCCTCAATCCCCTTATGTACACACGCAGGCTAACACGAGGTGTAAGGGAGCAATGTGAAAATGACATTAACTAAGACTTGAACCACTCATCTGATCAGCTGCTGCTCCTTCTCGGGAGCGCCGACACAAACAGGAGCACAGTGTCACAATAACATGTCCTACTGTCTATGTGTGGATCACAGTAGTATTTACCTTATAGGCTTTCTCCATCAGGTTGACGTTGCTGAGCTTCAGGATGACTGCAAAGTTGATGGGTTTCTTGCTCATTCGCCCTGGTTTCTTGTTGAAGTCCACCTGTTGGAGGATCTGTAAAGGGAACACATAAACCGGCGATGTTAAATGGGAGTTTTTCATCTGCCATTGTCGCATAACAATGCATGCTCACGTGGGATCTCTAGATTATAGAGTACGGTGTAGACCTGCTCTATATGAACAAATTCTCAGTTTTATTGTAGTATATTGTAGCATACTATCTTCAGAGAATAGAATAGTACATGGACACAGAACCCAAAGTAAGTGCAACACATGTGGGCAACATGTGACCTGATAACCTTTGTTTACTTTTGGTTTCTATTATAAAAAGGAAGAAATGGGTCCGCACCATTACTACGCTGACGAACCCCTGTGGTGCGCTGAGTAGGCGGAGTCTGCACACCATTTAAAAGGCGTCTCAGCCGGCAGGTATGTTGGATGCCACACTAAATTCAGTCAGTAAAAAGCGGCGTGTTCGTCTGCCTCGACCACACGGCTGATACAAACAGAACAGGGTGTTTGGGTAACGTCTGAGCCCTAAATAGCAGAGAACAATACATGATGGTATTACAACTGAATGAGTGAACACGGTACAGCAGAGCGGGTGATTGCTGGTATTATGTTTTTTCTGTGGCATCGTTATCTTGTCAGATTAATGAAACAATAAACCTTAATCACTCTGACAGACCCATGCTTCGTTTAAAGTGACACCTGTTTTTCCCTCATCCCTCGCCGCTCGTCATCACTCCTTAAAGGAGCCCACCCACTCATCATCGACCTGTTGTCCCAATTATCCAATCAAGACGCACCCCATACTGAAGGAATCTATATTAAAAAAAAGTCAAGCTGATGGCCTACAGAGGTCAAAAGCAGTAAGTAATACTCCTGCTACTACTCAGTGTCTGAAGTTAGCTATTATATGCATTTAAAGACGACCTATTATGCTAATTTTCAGGTGCATACTTGTATTTTGGGTTTCTACTAGAACATGTTTACAAGCTGTAATGTTTAAAAAACGCTTCATTTCAGCTCCACTCTAACTAGCTTTGTTTGAGGGCGTGCCAAACTAGCCGCTACGCAAAGTGTTACTTTATGACATCACCACGTTACGAAAGAAAAGGCGGGACTTCAATCAAGGTGTTTCCGGCAGTTCGGGAGCAGCGTTTCTGTGGGGGAGAGTAACTCCCTTTGGCGTGGACTTTGGGCTTTGTAACTTTGCAGACCTTTTACATGCACAAAATATATATACAGAATATATCTATAACACACCGAAGGAAAAGGGAAAAAGCACAAAAGTATAATAGTTCCTCTTTAAATGAGCAGTGTGTAGGATTTGGCTGCATCTAGCTGTCAGGTTGCAACTTCTCCCGTGTGCCAAGCGTGTAGGAGAACTGACCGACGCGAAAACGTGAAAACGTATGAATGGCCCAATCAGGAGCCAGTGTTTGGTTTGTCCATTCTGGGCTACTGTAGAAACATGGTGGCCAGCTCCCTATGTAGATAGGGCAGTGTCTAGAGGGGAACCCGCAAGTTGGGGAAACTCTCACAAGATGTTTAAAGGTCAGGCATTGGTCTCGAATAGTTACGGTTAGGAGTTTTTGCAGATCCCAGATCAGATTTTGCGGGTTATCTTCTAGACACGACCATGTAGACAGAGAGGGCTCATTCTAAGGTAACGATAACACAACAATTCTTAGTTTCAGGTGATTATATACTAATGAAAACATAGTTATTAATATAATATTCCATTTCTGCCAATAGATCCCCCGAATTTTTACACTGTTCCTTTAATAAATCTACATCTTTCTTCTTCTTCCCTGATGGAGACGGCAAGTTCAACCTAAAGAACCCAGGTGAACAGCCACAGGTGCCGTATACAGTAATATATTACATCCGCTATATGTTGATAGTGTCTTATGACAATTATCATTCTACTCAGTTCATTTAACATCCTGCAGTGTTACTGTGATGACACATTTCTATCTTAGTCTGTGAAAGTACATTCTGGCCAACGTGTGGGCTATTTGTCTACAAGCTTTAGCTTTCACATCTGCCCACAATGCGCAAGTGAATTTCTGTCTTGTATTTGTGTATCAGGCTATTTCTGACTCCCTGTATCTCTGTGCATTTCTGTGTGTGTGCGTGTGTGCGTGTTTGTGTGTGTGTGTGGTCGTTACTGTGCTCAGTGTGCGAGGCAGAGCAACGCTCCTGGCCGGTGCTGTCTGTACAAACATAGGATGTGGTGGCGGTCTGCGGGGGAGCCAGGGGGAAGTGGGAAGGCATGGGCCAACCCTGGCGCATGCACACACACACATATATACATGCACACGCACAGCTAGTGAAGCAGGAAGCTCCAAATCATACACCCCCCTTGGAGATGCGAGAACACACACAGGCTCAGACACACAGGAGGAAGGGGCTGCTGCTGCTGCTCTAATTAAAACAGTAGCAGCGTACCTCGGCCTGCCTTTAACAGAGCTTTAACAAGGGGAACAGTAAAGGAGAAAAAACACAGGAAATATCGTGCGTCACAAATAAACACGGCTCGCTGTTGGGGGGGCGTGGAGGGTTAGGGGAGGGGGCTCTGAGTGTGTGTACGGGGAAAACAGAGGTGGAGAGTGGGCCATAAGCAGAAAGGATGTGGTCTGCACAGCGTGTTAGGACCAGAGTGTAAACCACAACCGAGCCTTTATCGCTTTGGTCAAACTGCTGCACGCACACGCACGCGTGCACACACACACACACACACACACGCGCGCTTACAAACAACAAACATGCAATGACCAAGCCCAGTGGGCCGAGCTCGTTGCTGTCGCCAGCACACCGCTCTCCTTGGTACACCACAACATGCATAAACACCTGCACACATTCGCACACAAAAGACACACAGACCGCACGATCATGTGCGTAACACCTGACCCGGAGAAAATGTGTCAGTTGGTGACCTGTGATTGGTCTGATAACAAAAGGTGTCTCTCTCTCACACACACACACACACACACACACACACACACACACACACACACACACACACACACACACACACACACACACACACACACACACACACACACCTATCCTTCGGTGTGTTTCCTCCTGAGCTCCTTCAGTTGTGGCCGTTGAGACCAAAATGCATTTCATACGCCACTGATGTGTTCCACAGCAAACCACCGACGGAACATTTCATCACATCTACCTATCTCATTGTTTCCGCTTGTGACAAAGACAAACCAACTGACTGTTGTTTATTCTGCATACAATAAGTTACAACTGTTTTCAGCTCAGTGTGTACCGGTGAGAGAAACAATTCCAACTGCTGGAGAAACTTGACACAAGCCGCACTGATCCCACAGGTATGCATCTGTGACCGCTGGTTATCAGAGATGACGTCTGATCAGAGTCTTACCTCCAGGAGGAAAGGCAGCACCGGTACGAATGTGTTGGTGCTGCTGGACAGCAGGGTGAGGGCTCTGCAACAATGCATCCTCAGAGGGTAGTATCTGCATGTGGGCACCAGTCTGTTCAGAGAGAGGAAACAGTGGTGGTCAATGTCTCCACCTGCTGTTGACAAAATGTACTGTGACATGGTGATCTCACACAAATAAATGATACAAGGTTGTGCTGCATATAAAATTAATGTAAAGACGAGGGCTGTCAAAGTTAACGTGTTAGAGCAAATTCATTTTAACGCCACTAATTTCTTTAACGCATTAACTTGCGATTTTTAGGTTGTATCGGGCTCAGTTTTAAAGCTAGAGTGAAGATACTGGTATCTTATGAAACTAAAAACCTAATGAATCCATTAGTACCAACCATGTCATACTAGCTTGGAGCAAAGGAGGTTAAATAACGCTCCAAACTTACACTCAGTTTTGGCAAGGAAAAAACTGGCATTGCCATTTTCAAAGGGGTTCCTTGACCTCTGACCTCCAGATATGTGAATGAAAACAGGTTCTATGGCTCCCCACGAGTCTCCCCTTCAGGAAGGCCAGTTTGATTAATAGATCCATGACTTTAAGGTTTATCAGATACCAAAACTGCGCAGATTTGTTTTTGGCCCTTTTTGAGGGGAACATATGAAAGACAAAATAGATTTTATTACATAAAAGAAAAACTGAATAATCAGTTATGACTAAAAATTATAGATTTTCTAATTTGGCAGTTGCTGAGATTTTGGTTAGCGCTGAAACGAGTCTTATATTATGTGTATTATATGTCTTATATCAGTGTAAAGAAAATATCTTTGGACACAATTACTTGATTAAATTACAAAATGATCGACAGATTCATCAATAATGAAAATAATTATTGTTTTTTTTAAACCTCAAACTCAACAGAAATCAACACAACAAATGCCTTGCAAGCCGATTAACATCTATATAAACAACGGCTCTGAATTTATTTACATTACTTACTATAAATACAGAAAGCTCTTGACCAGATATGGCGACTACAAATAGCTGACTGCTTCATTTTAGACACTGTAATAGATTATTCACTCAGAGTAATAACAGTACCTTTGAGAATCTTCTTATTGCATGTTGTCTAACATGTTTATGGGAGATTAAAACAACTTTGAATAATAAAATTGCATGTAAATATACTCACTTAATGGTGCCGTTGATGACTTGGCAGAGTGGATAGATGAGAGGCTGGAGAACATCACTGGGGTGCAGAGTGCTGAGGACCCGACACCAGAGGTACAGGCAGTGGATGAACTGCCAGTTATACACCGACTGGTACGTTTCCTACACAACACATACAACGACAGTCAGTCAGTCAGTGTCGTATTATAGATGCTCAAAAAGGCTGAGAACCATAATGTGCTCTGTTTTACAATGCGTTGTGCTGAGGAGAATCACAATCAACCACAAAAGTCATAAACATCAGGCTGGTGTGCTGAACATGAACATACCAGAAGTCAAGTCAATACATTAGATGTTTAAATACATACTAATTTTGAGAATAATATGAGAATAATCCTTAAATTACCATCATAAAAATAACGAAAAGTCTCCCAAGAGACCAAGAGAGGAGGAGGGGCTTGTCTCCATAGATACCAATAACTTCTCTTTCCACCATCAGCCATGGAAGAAATAACCAGTGTTGCTGCTTTGTACATGTTGTGGAAGTCCCAGATATGTCGGAAAACCAAACGCCGTTGTGTCTGGGTTCATAATGTCACCCAGCAGCGAGCTGTATTCACATACAGCGTCACTGCACTGACTGTATCTAGCAAGCCACGCGTCGCTACTGCAGTATGAACCCAAATGAAACAGATTGTAATGTGATTTAATTGCAATAAACAGATCAAAAGGATGCTGAAATAAGTACATAATGATGTTGATTTGCAAAACGTCTGAATTCATGCTTTGTCAAGTCTGTCCGGAAGACGTCAAGAAGACAATTTTTAAAATGATCATTGAGTTCAGTTCAATCAGCGCCAGGCTATGCTAACATTGTAGCTGCTCCATCAACACTCAACATAAAGTCATCTAGGCATAAATACGGCAGCGATGTTGTTGATTATATCACAGACTGTCTGTGGTTTATACACGTACATTTATACACAGAGTTTTCTCTCGTAGCTCTGGGTGCCTGCAAACGGCCACAATATGTTTGTCCCCCATTTCTGATTCAACAACGTCAGGACGTCAGCAGGTTCTCAATGCTGATCGGCTTTCGCAACACATCGTCACGCAAACTTCCCGCTCCACTTGAAAAATTTCAACCTGCGCGAATTTGCCTCTCTTCGCCTCTTTGCATTGACTTTGTATGTAATTGCGACGTGTGAAAAGTTTGCTTCACGCTGGGTGTGAAGCTTTTACGAAGCACAAAAGCAGACCATCTCCCTGAGCACTACACAGTAGAGCTGCACAACTTATCACAATTAATCACGACTTTGGCTTCCGACAACTAAATGAACAACAATGAATAAATGATCGACTGTGAAATTGACGTTTAAAATGCTTGCTCCGCTCCACTCATAGAAAGCTGCATATCAAATCAAGCGTTTCCTGAACTGACAGCCAGCCACCAGGGGGCGATGGAGAAGTTTTGGCTTCACTTTTGGGGAGCTGTCATGCTGCTGCGTGTGCACCCTACAGCGGCAGCCTGTGAACAAACTTTCCTGAATGTTGCAGCTGCAAATCCGAGTAGAAGAGTAATATACTGAATATTACTGGTTTTGCCCGTCTGCTCTTTGTTGTATAGAAATGCACTGAATTCAGGTGAAGAACCTTATTTTAAGTCTTATTTTGATGCAAAGATCTGTACATTAGCAGGAATGTAGCTCAGCATGGAAGTGAAAACAGTCTGTTTATTTAAATGTGAGAGTGCAATAAAAATATTTTGTCCCTAAATGAATTAATAATTGTGCATAATAATCATGATCTCAATATTGATCCAAAATAATCGTGATTATCATTTTGGCCATAACGGTGCAGCTCTACTACACACAGTCAAACACCAACCTTTTTCTTCATGGTCATGGCGTTCCTGAGGTGGATGGCCAGCTGTCGGATGTAGATGAAGGCGTGCTGGTAAGAGGTCTGCGTGTCCAGGGAGTACATCTCTGTTAGAGTTCGCTGCATGAAGTTGATCATGGGCAGCGCGTTGGGAGACGTGAACTTACAGTTTTGTACGTAGGAAATGTACATTTGCTGCAAAGAGAAAGAAAAACATCATAAACTAACTGGTTATACAAGCTAGGTGGGGTTTTAAGGTTTTAAGCATTTGGAATGAACATCAAATTAAAAAGAAATGTAACTCTCTCACTGACAGTCTTTCAAGAAACCACTCTCAGCAAATTCTAGTCCAACGTACATCCAGGTTTGCTGTGCGCCCTTCTATTCCTGTACTACTCTGCATTTAGCTCACCTTGAGAATAGGGTTAAGATACGTTTCCTGCTTGTGTCTGCAGATTTTGTTGAGGGCCAGGAAGGCGAGAACCCGACTCGTTTCCTCCCCTGTGCTCCACTGCTTCATCAGTTGCTGCACACAAAGACATGAGATGGCTTATAAGCAAAAACAATCACATTAAACATTTTCAATTGATGCTTTAATTTGCTTTTTTCATCTGAATGACTTATTTCCAAGAAACTAATCAGAGTACATCTCTGGTAAAAACACAAGATTTAAAGTGGGATTATTTGTGGAGAAACTCTCACTAATCGATTAGTCAACAAAACTGTATGAGTGTTAGTAGACTAAGAATGTCTTTCTCTCGAGGACAGTACTAATAGTAACTTACGCCTTACCTTAACCAGGTGGCGACACTGTTTGGGTAGACAAAGGTAATAAGGTGCAAGCTGGTTGGCGTGCCGCAGGACAGCGCTGATGACTGTAGACTCTGTCAGACATGATAACAGCTGCAGGAGGAGTGAGACAAAAGAGGCGTAGAGGAAAATAGAGGTTAATACAGACGTTTTCATATCATGGAATGTGCAACTCTTTATTAATTAATTAGGGCTGTCAAAGTTAATGCAATAAAAACACATTAACGTATATTTGTTTTAACACCACTAATTTCTTTAACATATTAACGCCACTTGTGATTTTTAAGGTTTTATTGGGCTCAGTTTTAAAGCTAAAGTGAAGACATGAAATTAGACATCAATCAGTACAACCATGTCATACTAGCTTGTCGTGAAGATGGTTAAATAACGCTCCAAACTTATGCTAAATTTTGGCGAGGAAGAACTATCATGGCCATTTTCAAAGGGGTCCCTTGACCTCTGATCTAAAGATATGTGAATGAAAATGGGTTCTATGGGTACCCACGAGTCTCCCCTGTACAGACATGCCCACTTTATGATAATCACATGCAGTTTGGGGCAAGTCATAGTCAAGTCAGCACACTGACACACTGACAGCTGTTGTTGCCTGTTGGGCTGCAGTTTGCCATGTTATGATTTGAGCATATTTTTTATGCTAAATGCAGTACCTGTGAGGGTTTCTGGACAATATTTATCATTATTTTGTGTTGTTAATTGATTTCAAATTATAAATATATACATATATTTGCATAAAGCAGCATATTTGCCCACTCCCATGTTGATGAGAGTATTAAATACTGGACAAATCTCCCTTTAAAGTACATTAGATACACAGAAACAGACAAAAATGTGTGATTATTCACAATTAAATATTCTAATTGATTGACAGCCCTAAAATTAATTGTTTTGCGTCAAAGAAAAAACACATTTCTCTGCACTTTATCTCCCGTATCTCGTCCTGTCTACTTCACAAGAAGACAAGAGGGCAGACAGACGGACACGGAGGAGAGACACTTGAAGCGAAGAGCCAAACAAACCTGAACGACTCCACTGAGATACATCTTGATGTCGATCTGATTCTTCTGCCACTTTGGACTAGACGATGGGAGCACTAGCCTGAGAACAAAACAGAGGGAACAAAAGTGAGGACCGAGCCATCTTTCCACAGCTACATTATAAAGACTTATCAACAGGAGGTCATTTCAGAAAACGTGACATCCACTTCCTACTTTTTCTGGTCTTTTTCTGGCTTCAGGTTGAGCATCCTCTGCAGGGCCACATAAATATCTCTAATACAGAACAGGACCAGGGCGTTGAACACTGCAGACAGTACAGGGAAAGAAACATATTTATACATATTTGTGGAGTGTCAAATGTTGAAATGTATTGTATACAGTACAAGTCTCTCAATTCAATACATTCAGAGTAGTCAAATATTTTACTGTGTACTTTGTTAAAAACAGTGCTGAGGTGGTGGAGTTGAAACAAGCGCCTCAGTTTTTACCAAAACATCTGGTTGTTTTTGTTATTAATGTATACCCCTGTTATTTTGTATTATATGCACTGTTCAGGTTAGTTTCTATTAGGCTTTTATAAAAAAGATGAATGTGACAGTTAACAAATACATTGAATATATGTAGAGCCTATACTTCATTATCATTATTATTAATAATACGCAGGCACTCTTTTTACTGCAGTAAAATGTATGAAACTGTGACACCACCACCACACCGGCAATTTCAAACTGCATCCCGACACCAATAATATTTACAGCAAACATTTTAGAAAAATCACAACTACATTTTTTTTTTTATATATTGTTTTAGGGATGGCTGATAATGGAAAAATGATATGTGTTATTCAGATAATCAAATTGTAGCTGATAAATTATATGGCGGCTGATAGTACGAAAGAAAATTGCTTTCATTGACTTAACAAGCGTAGTATCTACACAATCCCATACAGGAGGTGACGGTATGCAACTTCTGAAGTTGGTTTGAGATCCACCAATAAACAGAGAGAAGAAGAACAACAAGCGCAGCACGCTGACTAGAGAGCCAAACATGTCGCTGGGCTGGATGTTTTTCAGTTTCAGAGGAAGACAACATGATTACAATTCAAGTTTCTTGTTGTACTTTACTAGAAAAAATAAATGAACATTTGAAGAGTGAGAACGGTTCTTTGTTTTTGTTGCGTTAACAGTGATGTCAGTTTCATTTGTAGGTCAGAACTATGGAATATTAAATCGTCCATCTTTGCTCGTTTTAGCCTTTCTTACCCTCAAATGTGCATAAACTACATCTTATGAAATTATTTTTAAAATACAAAAAAAAGTGAAATGATCTGTTATTTTATGGGCATCAGCCACGAGAAGGAGGTAATTATTGGTTATTGATATCGGGCTGAAAAAAATCCATATCGTGCATACACAACCTAAACAACATTTCAGTATATGCTGAATGTGTGACATAAAGAAATAACTGAAACTCGGGCCGGGTGTCAAACCTCAATACTTTTTTGGTAATGACCGAAATGTGTCTGTTGTATTGTCTGTGATATCTGCCAAGTACCGAAAGCTGGCATCAAATATCTGGTCAGTCTTGACTGCTTTTCATTTTAAGTATCTATAATTGATATTTTTATAATAACAATGTATTATCAAAGTGATGATGCTGAACAGTTTTAATACACAAATCAAACACGGTGTCCTACCTGAACTGTCAGCCACTTTGTATCGGCACTGAGCTCCTCCTTCGCCCTTAGTTGTAGCCACGGCGGCCTTAAAGGCCTGGGTGACTTCTCTGAAGAGACGAGGTGTGGGCTCCTTCTTCATAGCAGCTTTCCAGTCTGCAATCATTTTGTCTGTGACTTTAATAACCTCCACTGCCTTCTTGGATTTCTTCGAAGCTTTCTGGCCCTCGTCGTCATCATCTTCCTCATCGTCATCGTCACCAGAGCCGGCCTCCTAAATGCACAAAACAACACAGTGTGAAGATGTTTTCACAAGAGAGCTCATCATGAACTCACACACCAGCAGCCGGCCTACCTCCAGTGCGGATGGCAATTTGTGGTACTTTTTCTCCTCGTCATCGTCGGAGCTGTCTGTGTCGTCAAAGTTTAGCAGCGTTTGGTCGTTTGCTTGCAGAAACTTGAAGAACTCTGGATCTTTGTTCTGTAACCTGGACAGCTGCTCCTTGTGCTCACTGGCTTTACCTTTCTTCCCATCCTCTCTGTAGAGAAAACAAAAAACACAAGAGTGTACATATTGTTATTACCATCGCAACAATGATACAGTAAGTAAAAGTTAAAAAAAAAAAGCAAAGGACTCACGTCGTGGAGGCTGCAGGTTTCAGATCTCTCTTCTTGCTCTTTTTATTGAGTCCATTCTGTTGTTGAGTCTCTTCTTCAGATTCACCCGCAGAGTCAAAGCCTGACAGCAGGAACTCATCCACACTGAGGTCTTCTAATTTCCTACAAAAAACACAACAGTTCAGCAGATGAAATAAGTTGCCCAACATGAGGGGGGTATCTATATGTGATGCATGGTCTAATGTTAGTTTCCTTTTTTTGTTTAACTGCCAGCTTATATTTTAACTAGCCAGCTCTCAATTCAAACTTTATTTCAGACACACAGGAGGGTCCATAGCAAGAAAAGAAAAGAAAAGAAAAGAAAAAGAAGAAAACAAAACAAAACATACAAGATAAAACCATAGCAATTCATCATTCAATTAAAAAGAAACATATGTAGACTATCTCGCCAGTGTTTTCTGAGCCTGGATGAGTACAGAGTGCAGCTCTTGCTCGGGCTGGTTAAAGCCTCTATGATGCTGTTCTCTGACTCATTCCAATGACACATGAAATTATACATCAAATTAGGGCTGTACAATTAATCCTATATTAATCGTGATCAAAATTTTGGCTTCCCACAATTAAATAAATGATCACCTACAATATTGAGGTTTAAAACGCATGCTCTGCTGCATATCAAATAAACTGCTTCATAAACTAACAGCCAGCCACCAACAAGAGCAAAGTTCTTCATAGATCTAGCTTTTTTTTAACTTTGCTCTCAAAATGCACCAGATTGATGTTATAACTTTGAAATGTAGCCTACAGGAGTATTCCTGTATTTTTTCATGTTGCAGAAAAAAAGAATATCACAATGCCAGTTTTTTTCCCCACATTGTGCCGCCCTAATTTGTATATTAGCAGGAATGTAGTTATTTTTATTCTGTGTAAGTACATTGAGAGTCGAATCCCTTGTGTGCATGTATAGAAAATAAACCTGATTCTGATGAACATGTGAGTGATAACAGTGCTCTGTTTATTTAAATGTGAAAGTGCAATACAAACTGTCACTAAAATCAATGTATAATCATGATCTCAATATTGATCAAGATAGTTGTGATTATCATTTTGGCCATAATCGTGCATCAAATGTCTTAAAAGAGCCTCACAAGTAGGAATACCAGAGGACACAAACAGTTGAATGGCATTTGTAAGCCACCATGAGCCTCCTCACACTACTTTTCTTTTTAGCTACACCAAAGATGAGCTGTATACAAAGGCGTGCTCTAAATAATAATGAACATTTTACATTTACAGAACACATACTGAACCTACGAAGCAACATGTTTGCCTGATCATACAGTTTACAGCACTGTCCATAAGGTACCTCTGCCATCATTCCAGTCATCAGTGAGAAGATGGATAAGGTATTTTATGTCCTTGCATGTCATGAGAGGAATATCTCACACAGTGAAAGTCAGGAAGAACTAATATCTTCTCTTCTCTCCTTTAACTTTCGTGAATAGTCTATTTCAATCAAAGACTGAACATGTGGCTGTTTGATTTAAGCTAGCTGCTTCCAAGAAGCTAGCGTTACTAGCATGGATAGCTAAGAAAGACACTTTCTCACACATTATTAGCTAAAATTAGTCTTTTGAAACCCCACAAACACACCGACTAGATAGACAACAAGTTAACGCACCAAAAATGACACACATTCGCCGTTAAAACTCGTAATATACAGTAAATAGTAAACAAAATATCTCCACATGCCTTTTCTGTGTCGCTGCCATGCTGGATCCAACACGTGACAACCTCAATACCCACAATGCACCGCTGCAAAACGAAGGGGTTGGTTTTATGTTTCACGGGTGATACAGTAGTAATAAACCGTAAGCTAGTTTACACATGTAATAAAATAAGCGTTTGATCAAACACGTTTGTTTAGTTTTTGATAATACGTTAAAGCAAAGTATGTGTGTATATATTGCGGGTTGTATTGCATGTGCATATTGCATATTTACAAATTGTAATTGTTGTTAAATAAATTTGTACTTCTTCTCATTCCTTTTCGAATATGTAAATCAAGGCATCAAGTGTTTGACAATTTATTTTTCTTATGCTTTTCATTGTATGTAAATACTACTTCTTTCTGACTGTCCACTTGTTGGTATGATCATTCTCTTTTTCTTTCTTTTTTCTTTTCTTTTTTTTGTATTCTACATGTTCGAAATAAATTTTGAAATTAAAAAAAAAATGAATTGAAAATGAAAGCATAATAATGTGGCATTATTAACACTTATTCTAGTGGTCTGCAACCTGCGGCTCCGGAGCCACATGAGGCTCTTCAGCTCCTCTCTAGTGGCTCCCTGTGGATTTATAAAAATGTAAATGAATAACTGTTTATTGTTTACATTTGTATTATTTAGTATTAGGGCCACATTGAGGAAAAAATAAATAAATATTAGATTTCGAGAAAAAAAAAAGTTAAATAAAAAGTTCATGAGAAAAAAAGTTGTAATATTATGAGAATAAAGTCAATATTATAAAGTAGTAATTTTACGAGTTATTTTCTTTTTTTTAAAAAAAGTCGGCGAGCACATCAACCTCGATAATTCCCTGTCAAACCTGTGCCTACAAGAGCCAGCAGTGTTTTGGTGTTTTGGTGCTGCACGTGAGTTTAAATGAAATGATCGGCTGTATTCACGAGATACAGACAGCAGATAAAGAGGGTTTTCTTTTTAGTTTATAGCCCGTTGAAGCCACAAAGCTGGGCAAGCTGACAAACAGGAAGAAATCTCTGCTGTCAGACCGACACCGACGGCTGCTGGTGAGTGTTGCTTTTAAATCCTTCCGTCTCTCAGAGCTAACGCTAGCTAACCCGGTTAGCTCATACATAATCAATAATCTGTGACTTAAAAAGACGCTGCTTTTATTATATTTTAATAGTAGAATGATAAATGCACAGTTTTTAATACATTTAGCACCTTCAGGAATATTATAAATCTGTTCATAAAGCGCTGCAGGGAGGACGGATTTCTGTAGGATAACCCGGAAGTTAGCATCGTCCTGGTTTGGGGGATTATAACAGAAAATAAAACTCTGTCGTGAAACACACGTCTGTAAAATAATCTCCACAAATTAACACAACTGTTATGATTCTTGAAATGTTAAATGCAACCGACTAGAGGTAAACAGTTAACGTTAGGCTATAAAGAACTACAAAAGGGTCGCATGAAGGCGAGTAAACAACGAGGCGTGATGACGTTTTGTAGTTTTTTAGCCACTTGTTAGCGACTGTCTTTTTAAGACACATTAAGGCTTCATAGTGGAGTATTTATTGGTGCAGAAACTCAATTTCACAAATCTATCAGAAAGAACATTGTTCACACGTTACGAACTAAATATCTAAAATTCCCCATAACTCCCAAAGCAAAATAAATCCATTTTTAAATATTAAATTGAGAGTATCACCATTCATCCAGTGATATAATATAATTCTTCTTATTAAAAATAATAATAATAATAATAATAATAACATCCATCCAGTGATTTGTTGCGACAACGATTTGGAATTGAAACCAATAACTGTGTATTTTGTGATGATACTGAAACTACTGATCATTTATTTTTTCATTGTATGTATTCTGGAGCTTTATGGCTTCTGATATATCAGTACATGACTGGCTTTTCCCAAAAGTTTCTCATCTGGGAAACTTCTCTCAAAAGGACATTGTTTATGGTCTTGTCATGAACAATAACAGAGATGACTTTCTGGTGAATAACATTCTCATTCTTGGAATTTTTTTTTGCACAAATCCGAGTATATGAAAGTGAAACCTAGGTTTAATGTGTTTCCTTCCTTCCTTCTAAAGTCATGAAAAACAAAAATGCTTTGAAACTTCTTAGTATAATAGAAGAATGTGAATTACAGGTACAGCCCTAGCCCTTAAAGGTCCCATATTATAAAAAAAAATCAGGTTCTTTTTTTATTATAAAGCAGGCTTAAGTCCTATATAAATACTGTGAAAGTATCGAAACACTCAATCCACAGGGAAATACACACAGCGCGTATTCAGAAACTCTGCATTTGAAACAAGCTGTCAGGATTTCTGTCCATTTGTGATGTCACAAATATACAATATTTAGACCCTTGACACAATTTTAAACGTAACTATTCTAAATGTGTCCCAGTTTATTTCCTGGTTGCAGTGTATGTGAATGTCATCAGCTGACAGGAAGTACACATGGACCCAAGCTGTTGCCTAACAACACAATTCTGTTGCAATTCCGTCAAAATGTGCTAAAACGGAGCGTTTCAGACAGAGGGTGAATACAGGCATATTCAGGCTGACGGTATGAGTTTTTTTTTTTTAACATTACAGCATGTAAACATGTTCTAGTAGAAACACAAAATACAAGTATGAACCTGAAAATTTGCATAATATGGGACCTTTAATTTAATTTATTATTATTTTCATGTATAATTTTACATATTTTATCTCTTCTTGTTCTGTATGCAGCTTATCATTTTACTCTAATGCAATGATCTATGATCCATGTTGTTTGTAAATTTTAATTTGTTCATAAAAAAAATAAAAAAATAAAAAAATAAATAAAAAAAAATCTTCTTAAAACATATGTGTTGTTAGCTGTCTGTTTGATTTGGTGACCGGGCTAACCGAGGCGAGGGGTGGGTGTTCAGATTCTGACCAATCATGGCGCTTCTGAGTCAAACCCCGCCCTTCACACTCGCTTAGATTAATATATCGAACGCACTTCCGGACTCTGACCAGACAAAAGGAGGCGCTTAAGGTCGTCCGTGTTCTGTCAAATAATAAACATTATAAACGTGTGACATTTGCGCTTAACAAATATAATCCAGTGTATCTCTATCATTAAACCTCCGTCCCGCGTTATAATATCTAAAACAGCATAAACAGCGTTGTTATTTTCATATTTCCACCTCCTTCATTTCCAGCTCCACCTTAAAAAAAAACCATGTCAGCTTTCATGCAGCTTTTTTTTTTTTTTTTGCATTGACGTCAGCTGCATCCAGCACGAAACACACAGAGGCTTTCTTCATATTTCCTATGCATTGAGTCAGAATATGGACAGATAGTCCAGACACACTGGGGCCAATTTTTAAATGCAATCTGACTGCGACAGCTGCTGATTTATATCTCCCATCACTGTGAGGAGGAAGAGACACTGCGTCCTGAAGGATAACCGCAACAACAACCACCACTGGTAACAGAAATGACACATTCATTCTCTCCCTCTTATTGCTGCTGGTGCTGCAGCAGCTGTGATTCAAAATAGATGGGAGTGGGGGTTGGGGGGTTTCTTCAAAAGCACATAAGGAGGCTGATATATGAATAGAAACATCCTTCTGGTTTGCAAAAGGGATTACAGTGCAAACAGCAAGATTGTGCATGTTTATATGAAGGTGTCTTTGCAAAGGTTTAAAGAGCCTGGGATGAACAGAACAAGTGCTTTTACTCTGTTAGTTGTCAACCTCCCTGTGTCTCCTCCATGTCTCAGTTTGCAACATCCTGTAAAGGGAATTACAGTGCAAACAGCAAGATTGTGCATGTTTATATCAAGGAGTCTTTGCCAAGGTTTAAAGAGCCTGGGATGAAGAGGACAAGTGCTTTACTCTGCTAGTTGTCTACCTCAACCTCCCTGTGTCTCCATGTCTCAGTTTGCAGCATTGTCTCATGTTATTCCCCTGGGCATGTGTGAGCAGATTGTTCCCCTCTCACACAGAGGAACATGGTTGGTTGTGTTTTTGTGGTCCTTTGTGTTTTGGAAA
Source organism: Sebastiscus tertius (assembly GCA_916701665.1). Classification (NCBI taxonomy): domain Eukaryota; kingdom Metazoa; phylum Chordata; class Actinopteri; order Perciformes; family Sebastidae; genus Sebastiscus; species Sebastiscus tertius. Next base: position 63,123 of record CAKAOH010025485.1, on the reverse strand, counting down.
AATGGGACCCTGGAGCTAGTCGCCAGGCAGCTGTGGTGTGACATTTGAGATAGTCCTCCTCCTCGGTGGGGACAGTGTAGTTAGTTGAAAGAGTGCCCTTTGAGCAGATGACAACATAATTATGATGCATTTATATACTCAATAGAGAGAAAGAGAGACATGTGAAACTCTACTTTATCAGAATATGTTGTGTTTCAGCCTTGAGACTGAAACTGATTAATATTCTTCATAGATGAGACTGGTGGCTGCCTATATGTTCTGATAAGTTTGTGTTATTGTCACCTTCAAACATAAATAATTAATTTAAAATGAAAAGCAAAGAATAGGGCTTGATGCATTTATATTTTCAATAGAGAGAGAGAGAGAGATGTGAAACTCAACTTTATCAATAATATGTTGTTGCGTTTCAGCCTTGAGACTGAAACTGATCATATTCTTCATTGATGAGACAAATAAGTTTGTGTTATTGTTACCCTTAAACATAAATAATTAATTTAAAATGAAAAGTAAAGCACGGGGCCGTCCTGAATACCATTTGTTTTTTTGGGCTTCGAAGCTTCGGTGAGAAATATTCGAAGCTTCACGGCGTTTCAGTGCCGGAGACATCGCTCTGCTGCACAACTGCACACAACAAACAGCGATATCCATCTGAGAATAATTATTAATAATAATGTTGAATATGTAAGGATAATATACAGCGAGCCAGTCATTGTTGTGAAAGAATCCCCGGAGCAGAGGGGTCTCTCATCGCCCTAAAGGGGTTTCTTTCACAACAATGACCTGCTAGCTGTACATTATCCTGCTTATTACATGGCTACTTACTTAAGAAATCAATATTTTGACACAAAAACGGTCCTCTAGAGTCCGACATCAGAACTGCGCCCATAGCAACGGTCTGTTATAAAGAAATAACAGACCGTAGAACGCCGTGATTGACCAATCAGATTCGAGTATTAAACACAGCCGTGTAATAACAATAATGAATAATAATCGTTCCTTATTTCATGGGCTAATAATGTGGAAACTCTCCATCATACCTGGCTTTACACCTTTCAAACCACTTAGCTTCTACTCATGTGCCCCCATTTCTCTACCGTTGTGATGCGTCACAGCATCAAATTCAGTATATTTGAGTGTAAATATTCTCTTCCTGAAGTCTGTGTTGTTTCTAATTTAGCTCCAGTCCGGTTTACCTCATCCGGTAGTTTGCCTTAGTGCATCCTAAATATTCATCAGACAACAACTTCTAAGATGCACGGTGACGGCGGTTATGCAACGCTCTGAAGTGCGTTCTCCATCCGAGAGCAGGGCGGACGAGAGTACAGAGGAAAAGGCTAACTCGGGCTACATCCTCCTCTCCTCCCACCCTACCTACCCAAGGCTGCAGCTGGGGTGAGGTGGTGGTGGTGGGGGGGGCAATTAAAATCACTAGCGAGGAGTCAAGACTGTCCAACAGATGAGAAGCCAGTTCCAGTTTAAGTCATAATGTCCATCTCTTGACTCTCTATTGTCATAATGCGATTTAATCAGTCTTGACACTGAATGTCAAATAATCAGGCCAGCCAACCTGCTACTCTTTGTTATTGTACTGAGGTTTCCGTCATGCTGGTAGGCTTCCTGTCATCGCTGTCAGGATGGGTACTAAAACAGAAACAGCAGGTACAATGATCGCTCAGGACACCTGTCATAACACCTGCCTCCCAGCAGATCAACTGAGCTCTCGCAGGTGCAACAAAAAAGTCATTTTTATAAGTTAAAGACATTGTTTGTTATTAACCGACATGTTATCTGCATGTTTTTCAGTTGCCCAGAGTGCGGCCCAGGCACGAGCCCGCGACCGCCACATCAGGCACCATGATGGAGGGGGGCATGCAGCTGCTCAACCGCGACGGCCACAGCATCTCGCACAACTCGAAGCGCCACTACCACGACTCCTTCGTGTCCATGAACAGGATGCGACAGCGCGGCCTGCTGTGCGACATCGTGCTCCATGTCTCCAACAAAGAAATCAAGGCGCACAAAGTGGTGCTGGCGTCCTGCAGCCCCTACTTCCACGCCATGTTTACCAGTAAGTTCAGTCCACATTGTCCAACTGTGCCTGTCTTTGCTTTGCTGTGTGCTTTTTTTTCTTTGTGTTTACAACATGGGAAGTCGTGTACATGATATGTGTGGCGTTCAAGTGGTGAAGTCGTGAGAACGCCGCTGCTAAGCAAGTCTAGAAGCCACAGAGGTTAACAATTTAGCAAACTAGCAAGCGGGTAACATAATACAGGAAATGCAAAGGCATAATGAAAGAGGAAACAGATGAGGCCGTTGGGAATATCAACATTTTCCACAGACTTACGATTAATTACAATATACAACTAAAATTACAATATATTCATTTATTATGCTCTGAAAAAATGAACTTCCATGACCTCTGCCATTTCTGACAACGTCAACAAACACGTCACAACTCGTGAACAAGAGGGGGGCGTTCATATGAACTCTTCTCGTGAACACGGCAAACGCGAGCCCATTTGAAGGCACCATTTATCCCTGAATTCCATGAAGCCCAGCATATTGCATGCACACTTTAAGCTCTGACATCATCAAACTGTGCATCATATTTGCTCAGAGTTTGATGAAAACAACAACTCGCGTGTGCAGTGAATGCCATCGCATCCCTTCAGCATCATCGCTTCCTTCCCCTTCTTCCTGTCTGGGGCACAGGTGGTCAGATGAGGTGTGTGTGCGAGTCTCACATTTCCTCCCGACGCTCGACCTTTGTGAGAGTACAATGTGTCTCCAGACGGTCAGTTGTCTGGCCTTCAGACTCAGCTGCTTGGCTTCCCTCTCGGCTGACCCTGGTCACTAATTAGCTCATTTTAACAGAATCTGCAGATCTGTTGTGGTCATCCAAACAGCAGAATCACAGCTCTCCTGCAGGTATTGTGTACGTGATAATAAACATGGGATTTTTAGGTTGTAGAGGGCTCAGTTTTAAAGCTACAGTGGAGATACTGGTATCATATGAAACTAGGAAACCTAATGAATTTTGGCGAGGAAAAACTGTCATGGCCATTTTCAAAGGGGTCCCTTGACCTCTGACCTCAAGATATGTGAATGTAAATGGGTTCTATGGTTACCCACGAGTCTCCCCTTTACAGACATGCTCACTTTATGATTAATTATGATTAAATATTTGAATCGATTGACAGCCTTACTTCTAAGTAATAAGAGATTTGACAGTTAATGTGCAGCTTCCTCCTGACACAGAGTTCTGCAGGAACACCCACGTTGAGCAAGACTGTGTAGAGATTCAAGAATTTAGCTCCACAACAGATTAAATGGACAGGAACAGATGAACTTTTGACATTTGGCAGCGTTGCTGTATACATTAGGAACTGCCATGTGTCAGCATGATTGAACAGGGAGGCAATTATTATATCAGCCTGAGTTTTACTGGTTATAACTCAGGAAATATTTAACAGCGCTCGTTGTGTCCGGTCACGCAGATGAGATGTCGGAGAGCCGGCAGACCCACGTGACCCTTCATGACATCGACTGTCAGGCCTTGGAGCAGCTGGTCCAGTACGCCTACACGGCGGAGATTGTGGTCGGGGAAGGCAACGTGCAGGTAAGGGGCAGAATATTTCAGATTTATAGACAAGGAATGTTAATTTGACCCCATTCATCAAGTGCACCTCCACCTGTAATTTACACTCTTCCTAGACGTTGCTCCCAGCAGCCAGCCTGCTGCAGCTCAACGGGGTGCGGGACGCCTGCTGTAAGTTCCTCCTCAGCCAGCTGGACCCCTCCAACTGCCTGGGCATCCGAGGCTTCGCTGACACGCACTCCTGCAGCGACCTGCTCAAGTCGGCCCACAAGTACGTCCTGCAGCACTTTGTGGAGGTGTCCAAGACGGAGGAGTTCATGCTGCTGCCGCTGAAACAGGTAGGGGACGATGCTTTTTTTTTTTCCTGTCTCCTGCTGTGTCTTCCGCCAACTGGTGCTTTTAAAGGACGCTGTTTAAACGGTGGCATATTCATAGTGGGAAACAGTCGTTGGTAGATCTGTCTGCTGGTAATTGCTTCCTCAGTTTGTCATTTTCCTTATTATGAGATTTATCAGCGTTGTTATATTCAGTCACCATGGGGAACAAGGTAGGGTTTCTTTTCTTAAAAAAAAAATACTCAAATCGATTATCAAAATAGTTGGCGATTATTTTAATAGTTGACAACTAATGGATTAATCGTTGCAGCTCTTGAACATAGGTGTAAAAGTAGAATACTTCTGATCAGGCCAAGTCTCTGTTTACTTTGAGACAACTGGTGGAAGTCACATTACTTTAAACTATCATTCATTATGAATACATGACAGACAATTATTGACTTTTGGGTTCACAATTTGCTGTTCATTACACTTCAATGGCTCAACTTGATTAATCCACCCAATTTCTTAGAAAGAAGCACTTGATTTAGTTCCTGCATGCTGTTTATCACCCTTTCCTCACTAATATGAGCATCGCTGCCTGTGTATGTTTTTCACAGTAGAGGCTCCTCAAGGGACGTGGCCACAATCATGCCGTTGTGTTTTTAACATTCATTAGGACGACCTCTCTTCTTCCTCAGATAGCTGCATCAATCACTGTCTCTCGTGGTTTTGTCAGTCCACTGTGCTGCCACTTTCTCTGGCACGTCAACTTAGCCAGACTGTTCATCAGCAGTGGCAGCGCAGTGGCTCCTGTCCTGGAAGTGGTAATTAGGCAAAGCCAGTGACATTTTCCACAGCTGCTGCACTGTTTTTTTTTTTTTGTATATTATTTTTAATGACAAATTTTGATGACAACATATAAACCAAACAAAAATCGAAACCCAGCCCAACAGCCGGGGAGGAGTGGTACAAATAACTAAGAGAAAATGATCTAAACCGTGCGTCAAGGACAAAAAAAATGTGACTGTTAAATGCAAACCGTCCATAATGGGAGTATTCAAAAACAGAACAGAGAAAAGGAAAAACAAAACAATCAATATATGAATACTAATGCTGTCAAACTGAGTCCAAATGTTGTAGAAATAGGCCCCAAGATTCTTTCCATTTATGTTGAGATTTTAAATTGTTAGTTCGCAATTTTCCTACTTCTCTGAGGTATCAACGAGGGTTTCATTTTTGGTTTACTCTGACCATTTTCAGCCAAGGTTTTTGGAAATGTAGGTAATATTCAGGCTTTCTAATTCAGTATTTGCCATCAAGCAGGGCTGCTGTGGTTAGAAAGTTGCTAGTTTGATTCCCATACAAGCAAGATAAATGGCTGAAGTGCCCTTCAGCAAGGCACATACCACCAATAGGGTTTTTCCATACACATGTGCTTGCTTCGCTCGATCCTGTTTGACTTGGCACGTCAGCGCGGCTGCATCTCCATTACAACAGAGCTACCCGCTTGAAGGTGTGTGTGTGTAGAGGTCAAAAGAGCGGCTGTAAAACGATGGATAAACACATTTCATTTCCTGCATTCTTCACAATAAATATTTTTGCTGCTGGGGACGCAGGAGAGAAACTAAACATCAAACCACAGGGATTCAGTTAGAAGCTACAAAAGTACTGAGAGCTGAACACACGGAGACTTTTAAAAACGTCTCCTGCACAGAGTTGAGTCTCGCTCGCAATCTGCTCGCAACACGCTTGTTTGAGGGGGAGAAGGAGGGGGCGTCAGGGGATGGCCGTGGTCAGCGTGACGTCACCGCAACCCGCTTGGAGGCAGGTTGGGCGCACTTTGGCGGTGGTTTGACTCGACGAGACCGGAAGTGCCAATAGAAAGTGTCTTTGTTAGAGGGATGCACAATCGAAATTTTATCGAAATCGCAACATTGCCCCACTGCAACTTTCAAATCGCAGGATGAGGAGGAAATTGCAATATTTGTTGAAGATGCGTGTCAAGATACCATTTTAAATTAAATATTGTGGTGCCGCAGAGATGTCCTGGTCTACACATCATATTCTACAGACTCAAATCATCTCAAACATCTTTGTTTGGTACAGATCCCTGCAAAAAAAAAATTTAAATGGTGCAGCCCTACTTTGTTATTATAGGAGTTAAACAGGCCTATGATTTCAAGTATGAGCATCAAAACACCGTGGTGTAGTGAAGGGTATACGCAGATATACGAGGTGTACCCACTTCTTTTTCTGCAGGTTTACAGTATATCCAACTATGAGACATAAAGCCACTGGAATACATAGGAGAGTATACCCACTTCCTCCTCAGTAACCTACCTAGTAATACATCCAGCTCACCGACGACATCCACGCCACTGCTAATTGTTTACGTGAATATTCCTGAATTGCCAAAAAGTACGGAAATTTCCTATAAACATGATGTTAAAATGCACACTATTGTTTTTGTTTTTAATCTTTTGTTGCTTCCTATATTTTTTTTAAAATTAGCCTCAAGTTATCAGCAGGTGATGCGTTCCTCCAGCCAGGTGTAGGAGGGGTTTGTCTGACTGCATCATCTCTAATATGAACTGGTGTCTGTTTTAAAACAAATGCCTCGTTCAGCCTCGCCAGGTGGCAATGACTTGAAGTTGCGGTGAAAAGAAGCATCGCTTTCCTATTACTTTCTCGCCTCTCTAAGGAACAAACCCCAGTGCACTAAAGAGATTGCGCTTCACTCTCTCCGTCTGTGGCCTTCAAAGCCCTGAGTCTGTGTGGGCAGCCCTGTCCATTAAAACAGTGAAAGTTAAGCTGCATAAAGGCAGATTAAAAATAGACCATTTTCTTTTCTTTGTTTCTCTCTATTTCCTTTGGCTCACCATCCCGTTCTGTCTGCAGCTGCTCTGTTCTGTGTGTCTGTCATAAATCTGCATCAGATCTGGATTCATGTACTGGCTGCTCTGAAGGACTCTGAGCTCACTGAGCTGTGAAATATGCCCCATATTTCTTCCCATGTCCTGTGAAGGAAGTGGCAAGGCATGGCAGAGTTGTGACTAGTCTGCTGCTTCGGTGATGCCTCGCTGATGTAGCGTCACATGCATGACATTATAAAGACAACGACGGATTGGATGCATCCTAATTACTGTGTGTAAAGACATCTTGACACAGCCATTCACACATCCCTCATTCCCGCTGCCATACTACACGGACACTTAATACACTCGTTAATGTGATGCAGTGTGCACATGCAGAGGTAAGGGAGACTGCAGGGCGGGGCAGTAGCAGCAGTAGCAGCAGTAGCAGTATTTCTCTGTGTGACTGTGGATTAGTGCAGGCTGTTCCTGGGAGGCTGCTAACTGTTGCCCTGATCTGGCCGGCAAGACAGCTGCAGCAGCTGGCTTCTCTGGCCCCACCCAGCCCCGCCAGCTCTGGGCTGATCTGGGAACAGTGCCAGCCAGCCACTCAGACTGCAGCACTCGTTGTGCCACACACACAACTTAAATATATCACAGCACCACTACACACACAGATGCTGACCTTAATAAAAAAACACAAATATTTGTGTGTGAATGTTAAAATGGCGCCTGAATTGATTGCTTTATATTGAGTTGAGTGTTTGATGAGTCAGACAAAACAGAGCGCTGTCCACCCCTTTTAAATATCAGTCTGGATTAAGTTACGGCTGCATAATTAATAGAATATTAATGGCGATCACGATTTCGGCTTCCCACAATTAAATGAACATGACCGACTGCGATATTGACGTTTAAAATGCATGGTCCGCTCATAGAAAACTCTGCTGCATAAATCAAGTGCTTCCTAAACTAACAGCCAACCACCACTGGGCGATCCAGATGTTTTGGTTTCATTTTTGGGGGATAGATATTATCTGTACAACCAATGTGTTTATGATTAAATTGAGAGCATAACATTGTTTATCTAGCCTCTTAATGTTGCTAATTTTGCTCTCAAAGTGCACCAGATTGATGCATTTAACTTTAAATTGTAGCTAGCAAATAAAATAGGGTGAATATTCCTGTATTTTTTCATATTGCAGAAAAATAATATTGCAATGTCAGTTTTTTCCAACATCATGCAGCCCTAATTTGCACATTATCAGGAATGTAGCACAGCATGGAAGTGAAAGCAGTGCTGTGTTTATTTTAATGTGAAAGTGCAATAAGAAAATATGTTGTCATTAAAACCAATGAATAATCGTGAACTCAATATAGATCAAAACAATTGTCATTATCATTTTGGCCATAATCATGCAGCCCTAGATTAAGTACAACAAATCAAAGGAGAGAGAAGAGAGGCAACAGTTCAGCAGACAGTACCCATACTACCATACTGTTTAGTATGCAGAAAAAGATTTAGTATGTCCCAATACATAGTATATCAAATGCAGTGTGTCAAAAATACCAGGATGTCCTATGACATCCGGTCACATTTTGCAGTATGCAAGCCAGGATGATGTTCTGGTTATTCTGACCCACAATCCTCTGCACCACTGATATATGAGCAAGAGGGTCAAGACGTAATGTTATCATGAAGTTGTACAGTATGTCCCAATTGTATGCATACTGCATGCAACAGTACGTACTTTGTAAGGGCAGCTGCAGCATGTGCTACTGTAAAAGTAAAAATATGCAATTTGGAACGGAGGCAAAGTGAGGTACAACGTGCAGGAACTAGTACGGCCTTTCTGTTGCCAACGCAATTTACTTCCTGTGTCGACATGTTTTTGTTCAGAGAGCTTTTAATGTTACTTTTTTCTTTTTCCAAAAGCAATTGCTTCTTCTACAAGAGCTTTTCTGATGGTCACGGTTGAATCAAAGTTTAAAACGGTTTGAGTTTGAATTTGAGGAAGTTGCTCTTGTAAATGATGATATAAATGTCTCTGCTTATCTGCTCTGTCGGGTCCAACCAGGTGCTGGATTTGATCTCCAGCGACAACCTCAACGTGCCATCTGAAGAGGAAGTGTACCGCGCCGTTTTGAGCTGGGTGAAACATGACATAGACGGACGCAGGCAACATGTACCTTGGGTATGACTTTCTTAACTTATCTTATTTCTCAACACATAACGGGCCTGGTGCAAGAGCATTCTTGTATTCTTGTCTGTACTTTCTCTTACATTTTTTCGTACCGCGGGCCCGTACGGGTGCACCACGTCAGATTCAGCAAATATTCCTAACTTCAGATAAGTGTGTCAATGACCTGCGTAAACTAAATTGGCAATAATCTGGCGATACGATACGTATCATGATACAGGGGTTACAATTCAATATATTGCGATGTATTGCGATTTTTAAAATCTATTTTTGGAAAACTGTCATCGTTTAAAGAACACACCACCATATGCATAAAATCTGAATAAAGAAAAGTCAACTTTTTATGCCTTTCATCCCTGTAACATCCAACATCATAGCACTACTTTGAGAGGACACATACATTGACAGGACGCATCTCTTTGCCAATGAAATAAAGTATTGACGGAGTTCATCTTTGCATTGAAAAACTACAAATTAAATATTGATAGTGTTTTTGAGAATCGATACAGTATCACAAAATATAATATTGCGATATTCGATATTTTTTATATTTTCTTACACCCGTAAAGGTGAATGCCACCTGCGTGGCGTAAATGAGCGAGTGTACATGAGAATTGTGAATTAGCGTAATTAATACCGCAATGATACCATATAAGGCTACAGTACGTGTCCTGCCCCATTCATCTGTCTTTGCCAATATATCAGCACGTTGTCTTCCAAAAGAAGTAAATCAGCCATGACACGCCTGGTTATATTTCCTGTTGACCTTATTATATACTGAGACAAATTATCTTCAATTAGTGCACAACTTAAGTCGTTTTGCAGTTTGAGCCGGTCATATAGATATTGTAGTGTTATACAACAGCATCAACGGCTAATTTAAACTAATGATGATGTCGTTGGGCGATATGAATACATTTAGTATCATATTATAATTCAAATTGCAGTCAAACAGGATAATGTCAACCTAATTATGAAGTGTAATTTATATAGGACTTTCAAACTCAAAATTGCTTCAAAGTAATGAAATATACAATCCATCAAATTGCACCACTTGTAAATTGTGTTCGTACTTAAGAGAAAATTCAAAATACGAGAAGATTGGTGAATGTGACAAGTTCTCCTTAATCACTCATACAAGCCACTTAAGAACAAATCTGTTCGTATGAGGGGTTCTTGCACGAGGCCGATGTTTTTTATAGTTTGACTTTTTAAAAGAAACACTCTCCTGACCCTAACTCCCCACCCACCATCTCTCCGCCTCCGTTAGCTGATGAAGTGCGTGCGGCTGCCGCTGCTGAGGCGAGACTTTCTGATGAGCAACGTGGACACGGAGCTGCTGGTGCGACACCACTCGGAGTGCAAGGACCTCCTGATCGAGGCTCTCAAGTATCACCTGATGCCCGAGCAGAGGGGAGTCCTCAGCAACAGCCGGACGCGCCCGCGGCGCTGTGAGGGCGCCAGCCCCGTGCTCTTCGCCGTTGGTCAGTGTGCCCCTGAAGGTACCCATTAGGGTACACTTAGGCCACACTTCAATTAACTTTAGCTTCTGACGTCACTGCAAACATCTGCATTTCTACAGCTGGGAGATAAAAATACTGATATCATTTAAGGCTGTCAAAGTTAACGCGATAACGTGTTAATGCAAATTCATTTTAACGCCACTAATTTCTTTAACACATTAACACAACTTGCAATTTTTAGGTTGTAGCGGGCTCAGTTTTAAAGCTAGAGTGAAGATACTGGTATCATATGAAACTAGAAAAACTGAGGAAAAACTGTCATGGCCATATTCAAAGGGGTCCCTTGACCTCTGACCTCCAGATATGTGAATGTAAATGGGTTCTCTGGGTACCCACGAGTCTCCCCTTTACAGACATGCCCACTTTATGATAATCACATGCAGTTTGGGGCAAGTCATAGTCAAGTCAGCACACTGACACACTGACAGCTGTTGTTGCCTGTTGGGCTGCAGTTTGCCATGTTATGATTTGAGCATATTGTTTTATGCTAAATGCAGTACCTGTGAGGGTTTCTGGATCAATATCTGACATTGTTTTGTGTTGTTAATTGATTTCCTATAATAAATATATACATACATTTGCATAAAGCAGCATATTTGCCCTCTCTCATGTTGATTAGAGTATTAAATACTTGACAAATCTCCCTTAAGGTACATTTTGAACGATTAATCACGATTAACTATGGACAATCATGCGATTAATCGCGATTAAATATTTGAATCAATTGACAGCCCTAGTATAATTATATAAGACGAGATGTTGTCTGGGATTTTTATAGCACTGTCATATAATAGTTTAGATGTTTTCCAGGTCTTAATGGGGGCATTTCAGTAAAGTGAAACATTTGTTTGAACTCCTGCTTGGACTGTTAAAGCTGAATGAAATGAACAATGAATGCCACTTCCTGGATTTCTATTTGATCCAGATCAGTATTGGTTTCTTTTATTTAGAGATCATATAATTCTCCTTTAGTTTTGTGTAGTTTAAAATAAAATATTGTGATATGTAATTTAGTTAATGTTTTGTTACTAATGCCTTGCACTGCTCCACATCTCTAAACTATATAAATACAACTACAGGTCATTGTTTGGTCTTAAACCTAAAAACTAAGCTATTAGTGAAGACTGTAACTGGATTCTGCACTGAGTCCAGTAGTCAACCCGGCAACTTGGAAAAATTCCTCTGAAATTCCGGCCAAAACCATGTTACTGGTAACATGGAAAGTAACACCAACCGTGTTCTTTTATAATATTAGATTTTCATATTTACTTTACAGTTTGACATCAAAGCATTTTTCTCACCATATTGTGTGTTTGTGTGTGTGTGCAGGTGGCGGCAGCCTGTTTGCCATCCACGGAGACTGCGAGGCGTACGACACTAGGACTGATCGCTGGCACATGGTGGCGTCCATGTCCACTCGGCGGGCACGGGTGGGCGTGGCGGCCATCGGGAACAGACTGTATGCCGTTGGAGGGTGAGCGATGAGAACTATGGAGTTGACCTTTGATGCAAAACTAGTTGACCCACCATCTTGTCTCTTACTCAATCACTACGTTGTATGATGTGAACTTAACCTGACTTTTATAAAGAGGGAACTTTGGCAGGCGGAATATGTGGGTGATTTACATAAAGTAAAATAATCCTGATGGATGGTTATGCAAAAAATAACGGCTTCATCCCTGTGCTCCTGATAAGCTGTTAAGATCTTCCCTGTAATGTAAATGTATGTAAAACGCCTCTTTAACTTAACTCTTTTACTGTTGCCATTTATTGCATTTTTTTTCAGAGGTAATTTAATCATAAAAAGGCCTTTTGTGATTAATCTATATCCACGTCTCCTCAGGTACGATGGCACCTCAGACCTCGCAACCGTGGAGTCCTACGACCCCATCACTAACTCCTGGCAACCGGAGGTTTCCATGGGCACACGGCGGAGCTGTTTGGGTGTAGCGGTCCTGCATGGCCTGCTGTACGCTGCTGGAGGTTATGATGGAGCTTCCTGCCTCAATAGGTACGCACAGACTAACTGTTGGTGACGAACGCTGAACATCCTGATACTCAGATCAGATACATTTACTACATTGTTGTATCTTATTGCTGCTTTTTTTTTGTCATGATGCTGTTTTCTAGGCCAAAGCTGTGTCTCAATCCAGATACTTCTGTTAATACACTGTGCACACTATGTACTTACTTGTGTAGTGCATGAATTTCGATGGGTACTGTTGTCTCAAATCGCACACGACTGTTGTGCACTCACTGGAAACTCGGTAGATCCGCTTGTGATTGTCAGCCACGGACATCACGCCGTATCGGCCGAAATTCAATTCAGACGGATACATTAACTCAATAATGGCTTCTATCCGACTACAGTACAGTGGTACATAGTGAAAAAAAACACATGTATAACTTAAATTTATATAGTTTAGTGTTCACCATTAAAATCGCAACTGCTGCAGCTTCCTCGCCCGCCATTTTCACAAGTTTGAAATAGGCTGGTGGCCTCTCCCCTTCCATTATGTAGCAAAGAAGGCGACCGTTGAGGGTAAGAAATGTCCAGCGTTCCACACTCGACATTTTGTGCGTTTTGAGTACAACATCTGGGTACATACAGTGCACTGCATTCTGCCATACTTCTGCACTCAAAATAGTAACTGTAAGTACGTGAATTGAGACACAGCATCGGTCTAGTGTGACCAGGTGTCCCACTTTATGAGGGACTGCACAGCATTTTTATCCCTTGTCCCACATATTGAGACGATGTCCCACAGTTTTATTGGCTCTAGTTTTCAAGAGTCAAACCACTGCAGGACAGACGCTTTTCTAAAATTGGCTTTTATCCAGTTGGCTGTGGAGAAAGCAGGGAAGGCTGTCATCACGGCGCTGTGTTTAATGTCAATCAAACTGCGCACACGTGGGTCAAGTGCAGGTTGACATTTCACCGTCTTTGCTACGCTACGCCCAACGGGGAAACATTGCGAGTCACCGCAAAAGTCACAAGCTGTGCAGATTTAGGCGGAATATGATGGAAACTACCACAAAGAAAAGGAAGAGCAGCTACAACAAAGACTGTGAAACTACTTATAAGTGGGTGGGTGAAGGCGGAGGGCGATTCTCAGAGGTTTTTGCGAAATTTGCCAAGCGACAGTTCATGTGAATCTCACAAGAAACATGCGGCTCAAAAACAGATGTGCCGATCTACGGATGCATTCGGGCAAAGCATAGAGACGTTTATCTAAATAGGGCGGCCTCTCAGTGTCACTACACCGAGTACAAGTAAGTCTTGTTCTCCTCTTTCAGTGCAGAGCGTTACGACCCTCTGACAAGTACATGGACCTCGATTGCTGCCATGAGCACCCGTAGGAGATACGTCCGGGTAGCAACTCTGGGTAGGAACTTGCCAGTAATCCTCATATCATGAACATGCTGTTCTACTGTGTGTTGATGTTTCACTGTCTGCATTTTAATGTCTGATATCAAGAGGGAGTTTGCACCTTGGTATTCCACTGCTAATATTTACATTCTGAGCGTTTACTCCCTTTTCCCTTCCAGATGGCAGCTTGTATGCAGTGGGAGGTTATGACAGCTCCTCACATCTCGCAACAGTGGAGAAATATGACCCGCAGGTAAACGGCATGCTGTTCAGTTTATCATCAAAGTGTCTGTTGCCGGGATCAACTGAATGTGGAGACAAAGCACTATGGATGTGTCTGTGAACATGTGACCGACGCTCAGTGTCTTGCTGTAATGAACAGAGCAACACGTGGACAGCCATCGCCAACATGCTGAGTCGTCGCAGCAGTGCTGGGGTGGCCGTGCTGGACGGCATGCTGTATGTCGCCGGGGGCAACGACGGCACCAGCTGCCTGAACTCTGTGGAGCGGTTCAACCCTAAGGCCAACACCTGGGAGGGAGTGGCCCCCATGAACATACGAAGGTTAGCCTGCACCCAGCACTCATATTAATAACAGGGTTATTATATTAAACTGAAACTAAAATGAAAATAAGCAGTGAAAAAATATTGTAAGTAAACTGAAACTAAATAAAAACTATATCCTTTAAGAAAAATAAATTGGAAATTCAAAACTATTATAACCGTGATTAGTACAAACAGACTGGTCAAGTCCAGGCTCAGTGACAAAAGAAGATGTCTTTCAAAACAGTCATAGTATGATGAGGAAAGAAGTGAAATCAGCTCTACCAACCGTGAACAATGTGGCGAGTACAAAATATGTAACTGTCGTAAGTCACTTTAAACACGAGGGAGTAAAACTGCATCGGAAACACAAGCTCTGCAGAGATAAATGTTTGACCTGGAAGATCAGAGACGAGAGCCACCAGAGCAAGAGAAAGCAGCTTGCAGCCAAATGTATTTCTTACTATAATATCACAAAGCTAGAGATACCGTTTAAATACCTAAGAAAATGAGCAGGCCCCATATCAGTACCACATACGTGAAATATATTCATAACTATACCTACAAAAAGTAATGCACTGTTATTTGTATAAATCCCACAAAATCAATTTATATATAATCCACGTAATCGTGAAGTATAAAGAACGACAAACACGGCGTACGGAGGAGGTCGGGGTGGATGGGTGGGTCAAAAAACATCAGACTTTCGCCCAGGAGACTGGTGTTTGTGACCCGTATGATACCAGAAGTTAATGTTGATTTATTTGTCACGCAACATCCGTAATTATATTACACCACTTCGTTAGTAATTATAACCAAAACCACCATATTTTCCTAAACCTAACTAAGTAGTTTTGATGCCTAAAACTAGGCTGTTTCCTGTGAAGACGGAAGTTTATTTTGAAAAAGACTGGGGCAGAAATTGACCCGTGCGTCACGTATTTGTGGACATTCGTAGGAAAACGCAAGGAAAAACATTTTGTAAGATATCATACGAACAGTTGTATGAGGATACGTTGCACAGTTACATTACTCATTTCAAGACTGCTTTATTTTGATCAGTAGAGAGAGAGAGAGAACCTGGGATGGATCCAGGGAATGTAATTAGATGAGACACACCTTAGCCAACCGATCCACCGGGCTGACCCGGTTCTATACTATTCCAACGGCGCAGGTTCAACTCACAGTAATGAAATAATGAAATGCATTGGCCTCAAATGCACTCAACATTTTTGTTAAGGCCTCCCAGCTTTTATACTTCCTTTTAGGCTTCTTAACTTAGCCATCCTGTTTTGTGAAAACACTGTGGTAGCCCCTAGTTTTGCCTTAAACTAAGTGGAAGATAAAATCTCTTTTGAAAGAACAAAACTGTCTGTATAGAGCTTGTCAAACGGGAACCCCTGCTACGATTATTTTTGCTCTGCGGAAAGTCTTTACTCTTGAAGGCGTAGGATTTGGGGCATTTGGATGTCTTTCTTACTGCCTAAATCTTCTTAAGGCATAAACATCAAGTGACCTATTTTTAGTCGGCTCTTTCTGATTCCTTAGAAGATAAAACTTGTCCTGTGGGTGATTATCAAAGCAGGCGAGCATGCACACACTCTCAGCATTGTATCGATACAAGATCGGCATCAGAGAGGGAGAATTAGAGATGTAGCCGTCTTGGATTCGAGGACGCATCAGCAGATTCGCTTGTTCCCCTGGGCCCTACGCACACAGTCGGTGTACTGTAGGAGCAGGGAAACCTGACAACAGTCGACTACGCAGCCCCATGAATAACCCATGTGTTAATCAGCTGTGTGGCTTTGAGTGCTTTTCTTATCCCGTTGCTGAGAGGCTCCATTTACACGGTCCAAAACGTCACACTGTATTGACCACTAATCTATCACTCTTCTGAACAATTTTACACATGTGCCAATGTGAAAATACTGTAGAATAATCGTCCTGGCCAAAATACTTTCACTATATCATCGTGATAATGTCTGGAGCACGTATTCTGCACCAAGTGCTGCATGTTTGGAGCATAGAGTGTATATAAAGATGGACGACCTTTCTCCACTTCCTCCCACTGTACAGAAGTGAAGCCAAAATATCCCAGATACGGGGCGGCCTTCTTGAGATTTTGACGTCATTTGGAGCCAGAGTCTGTGCAGTAGTGGAGCCGCAGTATTGAGGTCACCTGCCTGAACCAATAGCGAGCTGAGCACGGACGCAGCTTGTCAGCGAGGGAGACTCAATCCCTTTTTTTTATAGCATCAAATAACTAATTAAAACCAAACTTATCAGAAAAAATTAACACTTGAACATATCAACATATCAGCGTGATGATAACTACTTAAAATGTCAGAAACCATCTTCGGGAAAAATTGATTTGACTTTGACTTATGATACTGCAGCCAGCCACCAGGGGGCGATCCAGATGTTTTGGCTTCACTTTGGGGGAGCATTCATGTCGCCCATCTTTATGCACATGGTTTCTATAATTTGGTAAAACGCTGCACTCGTCACTGTCACTTTTCACCCAGCCGTCCAATCACAGTGGACGAGGGGCGGGACAAATACCACAAAGACTCGATCACAGTCTACATGTAGGCTACAAGTGCTGAACAACAACAATGGAGACATTAATACACATAGACCAGTTGGTCTGGTCCATTCCTGATAAGAGCTACATAAATGAATCATAATACAGTGTATTCAAAAATATGGAGGTATAATACAAGTAGAATTTATATACTAAATTAGATTTATTTTCTCTCCGTCCAGGAGCACCCATGACCTGGTGGCGATGGACGGCTGGTTATACGCAGTGGGAGGCAACGACGGCAGCTCCAGTCTCAACTCCATCGAGAAGTACAACCCGCGCAGCAACAAATGGGTGGCGGCATCCTGCATGTTCACGCGGCGCAGCAGCGTTGGCGTGGCCGTGTTGGAGCTGCTGAACTTCCCGCCGCCCTCCTCACCCACCCTCTCGGTTTCCTCCACAAGCCTTTGACACGGGGTCACCGCTTGGTTGACCTCAGCCTCTGCTGCTACGGCCCAGGCTGGCTCTGGGAAGAGACGCAACTGCTCGGTTTGAGGAGGACGGGAGGAGGACAGGTAAAAAGGGTGGAGGGGGGAGAAGAGAAGGAAGGAAGGTGTGGATAAGGCTCCTGGCTTCGTTAATATACAGTACCCTTCAGGATTAGTGGCACTCTTGGTTTAAAAAAAAAAAAAAGTACAACATAATGTAAAAATTGAGGCAATTAAAAAGTTGTTAATGTGCAGCACCCTCTAATCTCTAAAGACAAACTATAAATCACAAGAACCACATGATTCCCACCAAGATTCTTCTTAAATTTTACGGTCAAACCAATCTGGTTGCTCTTTACCAAGTTTGCCATTAATTCTGGACTGCACTGTATGGTCTGATGCCTTTAAACGCCACTTTACAGCTCTACCAGCTCCCACTCTTTTCAAGATTACAAAGATGTTCCCGGATGTGTTAACAACGACCGATCTTTCCTCAAGCTCCTTTATCCCCCGCCCCCCACCGCTCCAGTGTTTGACACACTCATCGTGAAACGTGGTGGACACTTAATTCTGTCATGTGCGATGTAAATGTTTTTGGTTTGATGTTGTCGTCCTCTGCAATATTTTTTCTTTTGATGTCAGGATTTTTTGCAATAATGTACAAAAAAACACCCCGAATGATTTTACTTTTGGAATGTAGCTTTTGACTGGGTATACCGTGCATGTTTACGTATTGGCATTGACTCCCAACAGGAGGATAAAATGTTGTAGTGCTGCTATGCCACACTAGGTGGCAGTAACAGGCAATGTTATAAACCCTTCCCACACTGCAAAGACAGCATGGACACAGAGAGAAGTGAGGCCCTCAGAACTGTATACGAGTTTCAATCTTTTTTTTTTATATATAAACACAGAGAGAAGAATTATGTTGAACTATATGTATTTATAAAAATGATAATATATTCTGTTTTAAAGATGCTTAGAGAAGGATACAGATCAGAACCTATGCCTATTTAAGAGTGTTTTTAATATATTTATTCAGGTGTGTGATGTGCATATCGTCAATAGAAATGTCAAAGAGAATGTCTAAGTGTGAGAGAGGTATGGTTCGTGTGCATTTGGAGTTGGTTAAGAGAGATTGTTGCATTTTGATATGCAGCATTTCATTTACATTTCTTAATGTTTCTTCACTGCCATGAGCATGATCTCACATGAAACCTTATGGCCGCTACATTTGTGCAAAAGGCTTTTAGATGCTCGCAAACATATTGACCAGTCAAAGAAGAGGCCTCTATATTGTCTTAAATCCTACACTTGTCAATTATTTTTAAGGATAAAATCCTTGGGACACAGTTAAAGATGACATTAAAGTTTACCTACTGTATACCAACACTTGACACTAATATGAGTAACGCTGTTGACACTTGGTGCTGTCATATTTCCTTCCATACATAATCAAGTGTGGTGTCTTGTTATATTACCTCATTGTTGAAATGGATCCAACTCTGTTGCAACAAAGTTGAACTAGAGAAACAACTGTATAATTAACTACAAATATACTGGCTATAGCATGTGTAGTAGGTGACTTTGAGAGTGTCACCGCTGAACTTGCATTGTCTAAAATAAATGGATTACTTTGAGTCTTCTTGACTCAGCTGATACCCGGGTTCAGTTCAGATCATGTGTAGCGCAGTGATACTATTCCAAACTTCTGAGAAGTTGCCTTTTTTGTTTTCTCTTCCTTTTTTTTGAAGGATTTTGTTGATCCGGTTCCGTTTATCTATAACTACCTTCATTTTGTTAGAGCGGACCCAGTAGAATAGGGGCTGTGATGGTCTTATGGAGATGCTGTTATTCCGTAAAGTCGCTGTGAGTCGGGGCCAGACTTTTTAAAGAGAACGGCGCACAAAAACCACATAAGACTTTGGCCTCCATTCTGCTGATCGAAACTGTAAATACAAAATCCATTTGTGCAATTTCAAAGTGACTGTAGCTTTTTTTTTTTTGTTCAATGTGGTGATAATTGTTAATTTATTATATGTTTGTTATTTATGAGGAACTTTAAAATATTGAATTTTGCACTATTGCGAAATGGAGCAATACACTGTAAAAAAAAAAAAATGAAATAAAGATGTTTTCAGATGTGATAACTGTCTTGACGAGTTTGAACACATGTACACATGCTGGGTGGGACACGAAATGTAAAACCTATCCTGCAGGTTTTATGCCTGCATCTGCAAAAGCGTCTCACTGTGCTCACTATAAGTCACTCTGGATCAGAGAAGCAGCTAAATGCCCAATGAAAACACACACAAACACATTTAATGTTGTGTTGCTAGCACTGTTTGTTGCTAGGCTCGCTATACACTGTTGCTTGGTACCTTCCCAATATACTCCTCTTTCATAGTGATCCAAGCAGACAGCTGAACACTCTCACTTTACCCTTCTTGACCTCAGTCACATGGCATTCACACCTGTGGCTGCCTCTGCAGACACTCTAACCTATCAACTCCTACTCTCCCCAAACACATGGAAACACAGGCCACATATACACAATGCAAAACACCTACAGCTTTGAATGGGAAGCACACAGAACCGGTTTGACAGTAGTTTTTGAGGAAACATGGGAAGACACATCTGTGCATGTTTGTGTTTGGGGGCTTTGCTATACTTGTGGTGTTTGATTGCAAAAACAAAAGCATTTAATGTGATTGCAAATACTGAAAATGATTTACATTCTTCGATCTTTGTTTGTCTTTCGATGCTGTCAAAGTTTAAGATTTTCAGAGTTCTAAAGGATTAGTTTGACATTTTGGGGAAATAACATGCTTATTGGTTTTCTTGCTAAGAATTAGATGAAGAGATTGACACCGCTGTGTGTAGGATAAATATAAAGCTACGGCCAATTAGCTTAGTGTTAGCATAAATGCTGGAAACAAGGGGGAAACAGCTAGCCTGGCTTTGTATGAGAGTAACAAAATCCACCCACTGACACCTTTAAAGCTCAACAAGGTTGCTGGTTGTAGCCATAGACTGTACGTATATAAGAAGTGGACGTAGCCACCGTGACGTCACCCATTGGTTTGCAGACTGCTGTTTTGAAGCCTTGAGTTCGGCATGTTTGGCCGTCGCCATCTTGGCTTTTTGCAACCAGAAGTGACACGAGAGGGCGGAGCTAAGTACTCTGAATAAGGCATTTCTATTAATTAACTTTCATGAACTGAAAACACTGTGAAAGGGTTAAAGTTGTAAGATGCAAATGCGGACAATACCTGTCAATCACAAGTAGCCCCGCCCTAAATCATCCCCTGCTTTATGGTCTATTTGACTCTAAATGGGACCATAATTTACTAAATGAACATCATGCTGTATTGAAGAAGACTTGAAACTAGCGATTGAGACCATAAACTCATGTTTACAATGTTTACTGAGGTAATAAATCAAGGGAGAAGTAGGCTCATCTTCTCATAGACGTCTATACAATCAGACTTCTCTTTGCAACCAGAGGAGTCACCCCCTGCTGGCTGTTAGAAAGAATGCAAGTTTAAGGCACTTCAGCATTGGCTTCACTTCTCAGACCCTGGAGGTAAACTTTTATTTAACAGACAAATATGAGAGCGGTATCGATCTTCTCGTCTAACTCTTAGCAAGAAAGGAAATAAGTGTATTTCCCAAAAGGTCAAACTACTTGTCAACATTGAACTTTTTTTCTCTGTTATAAAGGTTATGAGAATATACTGGCGAGTTCAGTTGATGCTCTGGATTATGTTATTTATTAGTTTTTATGAGACCACATGGAACTTTAAAGCAATGCACGTTAAAGGTTCAGTGTGTAGCATTTGGCGGCATCTAGTGGTGTGGTTGCAGATTACAACCAACTGAGTACCCCTCCGCTCACTCCTCCCTTACCAAGACTATGATAACGTCAGCCACCGAGTGCAAAATCGTAGTAACGCCGTTCGCCTCGCTCAGAGGCCATCCTTACAATAATAACACTACTTTAGGAGCAACAGGAGTCAGACGGCGGCTGGCCGTACCACGGTTTTGCAGTTTCACAAGCGTGTCGGAGAACTATGGTGGCCTTCAGGTAAAGTAGAAAAGCAAAAGGCCCTCTCTGGAGCCAGTATTTGGTTTGAGCAACATGGCGCACTCCATGAAGAGGACCCGCTCCCTGTGTAGATATAAAGGGCTCATTCTAAGCTAACGAAAATCCAATTCTTATTTTCAGGTGATTATACACTAATGAAAACACAGTTATGAATATTATATTACATTTCTGCTAATAGAACCCCCGAAATGTTACACACTGGACCTGTGTTGTTTCCGTGTTCATGAAGAAACAGATCATATTGATTACAGTAGGATCTAATGGTGACGTGTTTTTACAGCACACAAAGACAATCACACCGTCATCAGAACATTCTTAAAGCATTCTTGAGGCATAATCCATTCATATGCTCTGTTATTAAAATTTATGGGATAATTTAACTGCAGAGACAGACTGCGTGGGTGGAGTATCACTTTAACGTTTATGTAAGTATGTGTTAGGTTTTAAAGATGTGCGTGGACTATTGTGTTCGCATGTCTCTTGATTGCTGTAGCTGTGAGTCACCTCCGCTGCTATGAAGATGCTAATGAGTTTACAACCTGTCTGTATAAATGAGCGCACTCTAGATCCGGGGGCTGGTCAGTCCTCCCAGCATTCCTGCCACTGTGGAGCCTCTCCTTTTTCCCCTGGTGACAGCCTCTGCACAGCCCTTATCAGGCCATGGAGATGCTGTCACCGTCTCAGGAGTGTCAACTGGATCACTACACCTACAGCGAGAGGCAAACACTTTTTTAACCGACCTCTTAAGATAAGGCCGGGCCTGGAATGGAAAACCCCATCAAAACTTATGTATGACTGTACAGCTCATGTCAGAGTGTTCACAGTAAGAATAATGTGGACGGCCTTAAAGTGAAAATGAAACACTGGATGTCGTAAGCATGATTTACAAGATTGGATTCACCACTCTAAAGAAACATTATAGATTTAACACTGTCAGTGAACCTGGATTAAAATAACAAAGTCATCTAAATTACATTTTTCAAACAAGTGTAGCGCCATCTTGTCCTTGCGTATCCCGTGACATCATTAGGTTCTTAGGTTTTACACTTTGTCTATTTGCGTCTGTAGATTTCTCCTAAATTCATCATAATTTCAGAAAACTTGTAACACAAAAAAATAATTGTCAGGCTCATTAAAATAATAATTAATAATAATAATAATAATAATAATAATAATAATAATAATAATAATAATAATTGTTAGGCTTACTTAAAAGTGAACGCGATAATAACGTGTGTAACGAGTGAAAGTACTGGTATCATATGAAACTGAAACTATAAAACCTAAAAAATCTATACCAGCCTGTCGGAAACGAGGCTAAATAACGCTCCAAATTTACGCTAAATTTAGGTGAGGGAAAACTGTCATGTCCATTTTCAAAGGGGTCCCTTGACCTCTGACCTCCAGATGTGTGAATGAAAATGGGTTCTCTGGGTACCCACGAGTCTCCCCTTTACAGACATGCACACTTTATGATAATCACATGCAGTGTGGGGCAAGTCATAGTCAAGTCAGCACACTGACACACTGACAGCTGTTGTTGCCTGTTGGGCTGCAGTTTGCCATGTTATGATTTTAACATATTTGTTTATGCTAAATGCAGTACCTGTGAGGGTTTCTGGACAATGTTTGTTATTGTTTTGTGTTGTTAATTGATTTCCAAAATATATATATATAAATATATACATACATTTGCATAAAGCAGCATATTTGCCCACTCCCATGTTGATAAGAGTATTAAATGTTGTATTAATTAATTAATTAATGTATTAAAGTGCCTCAGGAAGTCCCTGAGGGTCATTAAGGACACAACACACCCCCACAACAGCCTGTTCTCCCTCCTGTCCTCTGGTAGAAGATACAGGACCCCCAGGACTCACACCAGCAGACTGAAGAACAGTTTTTTCCCCCAGGCCATCAGACTTTTAAATCTATAATTCATTCGACACATTCTTACACAAAAATATATCTTATACTGTATACACTGTATATATTCTTAATACATATCTTCTTAATGTGCCCTTGTATAAAGTATTTCCTTTTACAATTGTAATGTAAATGTAATTTGAATGTAAATGTAATATAATTTATTATTTTAATGGAGCTTCCCAGCAAAAAGTATTTCACACGTTTGTACCTGTACAACCGGCGTGACAATAAACATCTTGAATCTTGAATCTTGAATTAAATACTTGACAAATCTCCCTTTAAGGTACATTTTGAACAGATAAAAAATGTGAGATTAATCACGATTAACTATTTTAATTGATTGACAGCCCCTATCATGACTTGCTGAACACAAGAAAGCAGCTCAGTTTGTTAGAGTCAAACAGTATTTACAAGTACACCCTAAACAACACAACAAACTAGTCTCAAAAATGAGCACCGACAGTCCCAACAACACGGCCCCCAGTACATAATCATGCTGGTTTTACCACTGTACATTAGTTGGACTTATTCTACTTCCCATAATGTTGTATTTTTATACATTCCTTCAATATATGTATTTATTTGAATTATGTGCAGTATGGATTATATTAGATCAGATAGATTAAAAAAGAAATATATATATATATATATCAGCTCAATATCTGCAGTAGATATTTAACTTTGATATGGATCCAAGTAGTGCCTACGTAGTGCCGGAGGCGTTACAGGCTGATTCTGTAGAAACTTCTCACAGTAGTTTTTTTCTGTTACCTTTTTTAAACAGGCGTCAACAGATTTCAACGGAAAAGATGAAACTTGTCCAACATGCCGTCACAACACATCCCTGTTTAATTGCTAACTTATTATCTGTTAAGATCGACTCAATGCGTGACCCATATTTTCCATACCCCCGTATCTCTGTGTTTCTTACCTCTAAATTAAAACAATCTTATGCTTCTGGTCATTTCACTGGTTTACTATAATAATATAAACGTGTGGTATGTGACAACAACAGGGATCTGCTGAATTGAGGAGTTGAAATAGTTAATCTGACTTTGACTGATCTTGCCTTCAAAGGAGGGCCGGGGTCCAATTAAGATTCCTCGATGGTCGTCCTGTGTGAGAACTTTGTCACGTCAGATTCTCCGTTGGACACCTGATGTTGGGGGGCCTCATATCCAGGCTCCGTTTTAGTGGCCTGAGGTGTGACTTTAGCACCACTGCTCTCACCCGCTGAGTCTGGATAAACACAAGCGAGTGACTTCTTGGGGAGAGCCAAAGTTCAACCCACCACACACGGAGGGAATGACATTATGAAAATAGCATCTAGGTCTCTTTTTTTTAAACAGATGTGATATGTCTGATTAAATGAAACAGGCGGTTTAAACTTTAAGGAAAACCTAGAGAAGTATAATTTACATACAGTAGGTACACTTCAGGGTTATTATAGTAAACTTAAACTGAAAGTAAAACGAAAATAAGCAGTGAAAAATAATGTTAGTGAGCTGAAACTGAATAAAAACTAATATCTATTAAAAAGAAACTAAACTGAAACTCTATTTAATGGTTAAAAAATGAATAAAAATAAAATTAAAATTAAAATAAATTTTAGTTTTATTGCTTTGATACATCACAACCGAAAAAAGGAAAAACATTAAACAATATGGCCATTCCTACACAGTTCTCCATCCATGTATTTTGTACTGTATGTATATAGCTACATACTGTACTTCTGATACATTATACCTGGCCCTGTCAAAAACAAAATAAAACTACTGTAAAACTAAAACTAAACATTAGGGCTGTCAATCAATTAAAATATTTAATCACGATTAATCACACATATTTTATCTGTTCAAAATGTACCTTAAAGGGAGATTTGTCAAGTATTTAATACTCTTATCAACATGGGAGTGGAGAAATATGCTGCTTTATGCAAATGCATGTATATATGTATTACTGGAAATCAATTAACAACACAAAACAATGACAGATATTGTCCAGAAACCCTCACAGGTACTGCATTTAGCATAAACACATATGCTCAAATCATAACATGGCAAACTGCAGCCCAACAGGCAACAACAGCTGTCAGTGTGTCAGTGTGCTGACTTGACTATGACTTGCCCCAAACTGCATGTGATTATCATAAAGTGGGCATGTCTGTAAAGGGGAGACTCGTGGGTACCCATAGAACCCATTTACATTCACATATCTGGAGGTCAGAGGTCAAGGGACCCCTTTGAAAATGGACATGTCAGTTTTTCCTCGCCAAAATTTTGCATAACTTTGGAGCTGTTGCTTCACAACAAGCTAGTATGACATGGTTGGTACCGATGGATTCATTAGGTTTCCTAGTTTCACATGATGCCAGTATCTTGACTCTAGCTTTAAAACTGAGCCCACTACAGCCTACAAGTTGCGTTAATGCGTTAAAGAAATTAGTGGCGTTAAAACCAATTTGCATTAACGTGCTATTATCGCGTTAACTTTGACAGCCCTAGTAAATATATAAAAACTAAAATTAAACCTTTCTGAAAAGCTGGATCTAAACTAAAACTAACAAATGTACTCTGAAAACTAACTAAAACTAAAATTAAATAAAAACTAATCAAATCTATTATAACCTTGGTACAATTACATGTGTTCTGATTTAAGCAGAAAGGGGCACATTACTGTGGTGACACAGACTGATAAACGGAAACATACTAAATAATAAAGTATTTTTTTTTAATGGGAAACTATGTGGGCTATTGTTAGGAAACAGCCCATTCAGGAACTATGAGCCCCGCCGCATGAAACTGAGTAGGAAAAAATGAATGGGCTGTTTTTCTTTCTAGAAATAGTGTTGCTTTTGGCAAGGCACACGGTATTTCCCCTTCCCGTTGAGCAATGTGACACAAAACTGTTGGGAGTGAGATCTACAGTAGTAATTTAAACTTACCCACAGTTACACAACACCAATTTACCAAGCCAGTCATCTAATATCAGGCACATATGCTGTTATTCAGACTATAGCCACACTAGAGTCCCGTAAAGGTGGCTTGAAACAAGCTAGTTTGTACTATCCCATGTATGTTGTCCAACCACATCTAACAAAAGCGTCTAAGACCCTGTTCAGACCTGGTATTAACATGCGTCCTCAGTGTGATCGGATCACAAGTGGACAGATCTGAGTACAGGTGTGAACACACTCAAGACGCATCGAGGACGCATTGAGATCGGATCTTTCAGACCACATTCAGAGGTGGTCTGAGCCACATATGTCCACATTCTTTTAGCAGTGAGTACACGAATGCGTCCTGGCCAGATTAAGGACCGCCTACTCTACTGATGTCCAGCTGGGATCCACGGGATCACCACGCCCTTCAGGTGAATAAACAGGCAGACACGGGCGCTTGTCAGCACGGAAACGGCCTCTGTGCTCTACTGTATTCAGTTGGTACAACTGCATTTTATTAAAATATATCGTATCTATAGGCAACATAATCTACAGACTATCTAACTAGGCACGCTAAGTGCATTATTATCATACTGTCAGAGATGTGTCGGTGTTTTTGTTCCACTGCTTTGCGCTGAGCTGACACCCGACCGACCGCCCGCCCGCCCGCCTGTTCTTTCTCCTCCCCGGCTCTCTGAAGCTCTGTACCCCGTTGTTGCCTGGCAAAAGCAGCGGTGCCAGCGGCGTGGAGGTCCGCGGGGACCTTCGGTACAATAACCTTTTATTTTGATGTTAATACAATGCACCAGAATTCACGAATATGTAGGATATTACTACGGACATTCATGTAATATTCTGTCACAACGTCTGCTGTATTAGCCGTGTGTTTACTACGTGTTTATTTGCATATGGGGCGGGTAAGTGAGATCGAATCACAAGTGGCCACTTAGGACGCATGTGGAGATGCATTCTAATGCCAGGTGTGAACAGACATACTTAAAGCTGTCCACTTGTGATCCGATCACTGAGGACGCATTTGAAAACTGGGCCATTAAGGGGGGGCCGAGACAAGATAAACATTAAAATTGGGAAAGCGGCCCAAACTTTCAGACAGTCTCTCCTCAAAGGTATTCATGATGTTGCACTCAGTTGTACAAACGGAAAGTGATGGAAGCAGTTGTGTGAAGAAGAAGAAGAAGAAGAAGAAGAAGAAGGAGAAGCTCTAATGTACACTTGGCTAAACGCTGCATGATGGAGGTGTGCTAGTCGGATTTTTGGTTTCAGAAAGTTAAAAGAATGGTCAGATGCAGCGCCCCAAATTCTGTCATTGAAAAGGACACTCACTAGTTTTAAAGGTTTCCTGAACTAAAGTGTTGTTGAGTGACCAAAGTCAAGAAAAGATTCATCCTCTGGGGACCTTAAATATCTGGAGCATGAAGTTATAAAGTTTAAGGTGATATATTTTCTATTATTTTGTGTTGAGTTATTCCTGTAGACCCACTCTGGGTTTTGTACTGTAGCTTCCCTGTACAATGAATTGTTCATCCTAACTGATAATTGTAATCCTGGTGAAGACCTTCATCGTAGACATTTAACTGTGACTGGATTGACCTCACAGTAAAAATTCCCAGGCTGTTTTTCCCAGTTGGCCGCCTTCCTGAACACTACGACAGCAATGAGTCACACTGCATGTATTATCAAGTTCATCTTCCTGCTTTTCCATGATGAACAGAAATGTGCCTACACGTAAATAGAAATGATTACATCATTTCACACGAATCCCACGTAATCAGTGAAATAATCAGATTGCTTTCACTATACAAGATAAGAACCACCAACTACCAGGCGTAACAGTGATCCCTCTTTGTAAGTAGTCACAGATACGATCTAAAATATTTAAAAAGACGATTTTTGATTTTCATCTGGAGTTGTGAAGTGGGTGTCCATTTCCTCTTTCTGTTTCATTTCTTTCTTTAAACAATATCCTTACTTCATATGGAAACACAGGACTCTCCCGGATGGTGTAATAATCCTATTGGATGAAGTTACGCCACCAGTTTCAATTACTTTATAAGTTATTACCATAACTTTGGAGCGTTGTTTAACCTCCTTCTCGGCAAGCTAGTATGACATGGTTGCTACCAATGGTTTTCTAGTTTAATATGATGCCAGTATCTTCACTCTAGCTTTAAAACCGAGCCCACTACAACCTCCGAAAGATCGATTGCTTTAATGCGTTAAAGAAATTAGTGGCGTTAAAACGATTTTGTGTTAACACATTATTATCGCTTTAACGTTGACAGCCCTACTACATATCTATCACATTCACTCAACTTATTCATCTATTTGATCTAACATGTGCCTACTTGTTAGAAGTCAAGTGCTTCACACGTTGCCGCCAATGTATCTACATTCTGCAGAACAAACCCCACTCGGTGCAAATCATGTGAGTGGCAGACATTAACTCAGTGAAATGGAGGAAAGATAAAACAATTTTATCTGCCTTCACTTCCTCTACTGATAAAAGACTTTTTCTTTGGTCCCCTTTATGTCACTTACCAAGATGATTTATACTCAGTTACACCACATGCAGTTCAATCAGTATTCTTTATTGATTAAATTACTTTGACTTTGTTCTGTGGCCCATCAAACAGGGTTTTAGAGAACAATAAAACAGTATCTGAAAGACTGATCTGGTGACAACGACTCCTCTACAGTTGGCTTAAACAAGCCGATGACTGTTGCTGCCTGAGGTGGATCCGCTTTAACGATCCGGCTGAACAGGTCGGCATTACCTGCCAGCAAGCAGCACACGCTTCATTTTACGATCGCAGCAGCTCACCACAGACAATGATCTCACTAATGAGCAAACACAAGCTGATCATGAGTCCTCCGTCTGATTGATAAGACCACCTGACCCAGTCCATGGAAAATGACATGATTTCTAGTGTGAGTCATGAGTGTTGCAACCTGAAACTTATTATTATTAACTTAATTCCTAAAAGTAAAAAAAGGGGAAAGTAAAAAAAAAAGCTAATTTGATTCTGTTGGAAAGTTAACTTTATACAATGTTGGCTGTATTATACGACGGAGTATTAGGGCCATATT
Source organism: Sebastiscus tertius (assembly GCA_916701665.1). Taxonomy (NCBI): domain Eukaryota; kingdom Metazoa; phylum Chordata; class Actinopteri; order Perciformes; family Sebastidae; genus Sebastiscus; species Sebastiscus tertius. The sequence continues at coordinate 33,621 of CAKAOH010025485.1, read as the reverse complement.
GAGGAAAAATAAATAAATCTGAGATTTAGAGAATAAAGTCAAAATATTAGGAGAATAAAGTCATAAACTTATGAGAAAAAAAGTCGTATGAGAATAAAGTCATAAGTTTATGAGAAATGGTAATATTATGAGAATAAAGTCATAAGTTTACAAGAAAAAAGTTGTAATATCATGAGAGTAAAGTCGTAATATTATAAAGTAGTAATTATACGTGTTATTTTAGAGGGGAAATAGAGCAGCTGTGTGAAAATGAGGAACGTGGAGCATCTTGTGAAGTTATACTTTAGTTTAGATTTCACAAATAACCAAATACTTTATCTTTTGGCACATCAGCACCACATCATCATCAGTATCAGGACCTTGAAAAGATTGTGCAAGAAACTGGGTTTATTCCAAAGAAAGAGCAACACAGACCTGATGGGGAAACTGCCTCTTCTGTGGAGAAGGAAAGTTATGACTTTATTCTCATTAAATTACTCCTTACAAGTCATGAGGTGCAAACATGCAAAAAGAAAAAAAGCTATGTTTGCATACACTTTTTGCCTTATGAAAATTAGAGCCTTTGAATACACAAACGCCCTGCTTCAACTATCCACCTTTCCCGTCCCCACTGACACATGAAAGGCTAAAAGGAAAATAATCCATAAAGTAAAGACAGAAAAATCTCACATTCATTAAGTGTGAAAACAACGTCGTGATACTCTCAGCTCCTCAGTGAAAATATCACATATGACATTTTGTCTATTTTTAACATCTACTGTGTGTTTTCTTTTCAAATTAGTGGAACAAAAACAATGTGGGGAGCCGGCTGTAATGCAACACTTCACCACATACTTCAGTTTCCAAAAATGACACTGATGTGTTTAAAGTATGCGGGACAATAATAAATGGACTACTCAAGTGTTGCAGGCATTTTTTCATGTCTGGGCATGCTGGTAGAAGCTCCCATCTCCCCCCCCCCTTTTGATTGACACACTGTGTGTTTAGTGACCACTCATTGTGCCCCAACAACGAGCTCCATTTGGCTCCTGGAAGGTGTGAAATGGCACACTTCTCCACCCCGAACCCCCCGTCCTGTCTTTGTTGTTGGGGATTGATTTAACAGACAGAGGCCACTCACAATAGGTGTGACTCCCACTTGGTTATTCACCACACAGCCTGTGACACAGCAACAAACTCCACCCCTCTTACGCACACTCTCACAGGTCTGCCTATACAGCCCTCAGCCTGCCCACTTCTCTCTCACTACCAGTCTGACTGCAGCAGGGAGAGCACACGCACAGCACCACACTCTTGGATTACACTCATCCATCACAGAAGGAAGTACAGTTTGACTTCAGAGCAGCAGCGTTAAAGCCCCACAGAGCCCGGCAGCATGGGGAGCAGCATGTCATGTGTCCCCCAGCACAACTTCAGATACTCCAGCAAGAGTTTCCTCCGCAGAAACAGGTAAGAGATAATCACCAACTTGTCCAGGTATTCCTATACCTCTACTGTACTTGTGTCAAGTGTGTCAAGCCCTGCTGCCGCCTTGTTATTTTAGCCTCTGTGTTTCAGCTGGAAAGAATTCTTGGTATTCCTCAGGGTTTGAGAGCGGACGGGGTTAGAAAGAGGTTGTGAATTTTTGGAGGCCAGGGTCAGGATCATATGGTAATACAGGATAGTCCCGGAGTCGTGCCTGAGCCGCTGCCCGTCTACGGGCCAACAAACGGTGTCAATGATCCAGTTACCATTTGCCTCCTCTTTGCATCTCTGTGAAGATAATCTGCCCAGCTGTCAGTGAATCTGGTTTCCCTCCAAAATCAGGACCTGACCCCCATTCATTATGAAGATCACATGTTAGAATTAAAGTTAATAGCTGATAATATCTGATTTAATGACACAAGTTAATAGCTTGTAGTGATCTGACCTGAAGGGTGAATATAGGAGCTGACTGGCATTAACGAGTTATACTTGTTATTCTATTTAGTTTTAGTAAATCCTCCAGGATTATATGCCTGGGCATGCTACCCACGGGACAGCCCACTCTGCTGGACCGCCGCATCTGATTCTAATTAGCCTCCGCTCCTCAGTCTGCGCTGTGTGATGATTCAGGGTCTGGTTTTGTCAAACGTGCCATTCAGCTTAGTTTTCAAATAAAAACAGGACGACAGGGTTTCTGAAACCCAACGGCTGCATGCCTGAACACTGATACACCTTTCCGAGTTAGGTCGACGGTTCACGCAGACAATACGTTCAGTGTTCCAGTTTCCTGTGTACCCTACTAACTCTTTTGTGTTGGTGAATCAGGCCAGGGCTCAGGTATATTCCCCACAGAGAAGAGGAGCGGGTAGCGGTTGAATGCCGCTGTGGGGTGACTTGGAGAATGTTACGTGTGCATATCCGCTACCTGTCTATTATCTACATTCCTCTTTCACTCTGCAACTGCGAATTGCATCAGTGTGCCTGGTTTTCATATAGGGAGGTGTAAGAGAATATCGAGTATCGTGATATTATGTTGTGCGATACTGTAAAGATTCTCCAAAACACATTTTTAATTAACCTCTAAAAAAATCGGACACCTCGCCGTCAGGCCAGGCCGCTATTTGTCATGCTAGCTTGTCGAGAAGGAGGCTAAATAATGCTCCAAACTTACGCTAAATTTTGAAAACTGGCATGGCGATTTTCAAAGGGGTCTCTTGACCTCTGACCTCCAGATCAGTGAATGTAAATGGGTTCTATGGGTACCCACGAGTCTCCCCTTTACAGACATGCCCACTTTATGATAATCACATGCAGTTTGGGGCAAAAACCAAGCAGTATAAATATGTTATTTTTGCCTATTGTAAAATGGTGTATTTCTGGTGGGAAATTTAAAAAAATCGCAATATATCGCCTTGCTTACAGCATCACAATATATCGCAATATATTGAATCGTTACCCCTGTATCTTGATATGTATCGTATCCCCACATTCTTGCCAATATACAGCCTTATTTTCATACTTTTCATTGTAAAACAGTGGAATAGCATCACTCACTAATAATCAATGATTGCTGCTGCACATGGACGTCCTGATTGGACAGACCTTGATTCCCACCGTGCACACAAAAGCTTGCGTTGTTGCACCGAGGACACTGGGACATACATGTGTGCAGATAAGCAGATAAACTCCAGGCTGAGACTGTAAAAAGCAGTAACCCCGGCCTTATCATTGCAAGTGAGGGAGCTTCCTCATAAAGATGTGACACTAATGGTAACAGACGAGGGTCACGCAAAACAAAGGAGGACATTGAATGCTGATTTTCCTATGCATATCCTCGCTATCAGACACACAAGACCTGATTGTTCTTATCGCTTAAACGGCTGGCATTGATGGAGTGAGGACAAAGGAAAGAGAGACAAATCAGGATTTAAAGTCGTGAAAATTAAAGTCAGTGGTTCAAGCGTGTGACTCGACTACTATGGAAGACAAAGGGGGGAAAACAGAGAAGTCTCAGACCGTGAATTTGAAATGCAACACAGTAGATGAAAGACTATTTGACAACAGTAAACAACAGTGAACTCCCATAAACAGGAAATATTCCTTGTTGACGCTGCATTGGGAAGTTAACTGAAACGCAAACAGAATAGATGGCAAACACTGGAGAGTGAGTGGTAACATGTGGTTTTCCCCTTTCTCTCTCTGGCAGCAGTCGCCTGTTTCGCAAAAAGAATCCCCAAGAGGGACAGGAGAAGTCCAACAGCATCATCAACATCTTGTGCACCGTCAACCAGGTAAGAGAACCTCCATCTAGGCTCGTAGCATCTGCATACCAAACCAAAAACGTCTCTCCTGTAAACGGCAGCCCGTGCGTGTGCGATTTGATTTTTATTGGCGTCTCTGACTGATTTCAACAGCAGGTCTAACTGGTTTTATTCATGTCGTGTCTGAACACTAACATTATGCCCCGGTTTGCAGGAAATGTCCCGTAAAGATCTGCAAACGATAGACAAAATAAAATGGGATCCCCCATTCCCTTACGACCCGGCCAGCGGCTGGAAGAAGAGCAGCATCAACGTGAAGAATTACGGACGGATGATTCACAGCTCCAAAGTTCGTTTCCGCTTCGTCCACTGCCAGGTAAGTGGAACAAAATGACTCTTTAATGACTCTATATGGTGAAACAGCAGGAAAGCAAGTATAAACGAAAACAAATCTAATGCTGCACAATCCTTATTGTGGTTCGTGAGGTCTTAAAACAATGACCAAGCCTTCAATGACACATCATGCCAGTCATCTATGCCATAAAAAAAGAAACAAGTTGAGAGTAACAGGATGTAGCTCTGCGGCCACCAATCCAAACACACTGAAACTCGCTGCCGGTATTGACGTGGTGGCTGGCTGTGAATAATCCAATCCGCTCTCCACAAAGCGGACCGCAGCCTGTGTTTGGACATGCTCGCTTCTGCTGCGGTTGTGAAACATCTCTGAGAAAAATCCTCAGGGTAAAGAGAGAGTTCCTCTGATCCCAGAGACTGATAGAGGACGCTGTGACACAACAGCGCTGTCAAACACTAAAAAAGAAAAGATTGATTGAAGGAATGCCGTCATGACGGGAAAAAGAACACATTGTATTATAACAGAAAATACTACCACGCAGGAAGGAAACATGTATTACTAATACTGACAAAGGACACCGTATATGAATCATTAAAGAAAAACACAGGACTTTTGTGGTCAGTTAAGAAATTCCTACACTTCTGAGAATCGGTGGTCGAGCACCTGTTGATGCTCCATGAATCAGCAGATGATACAAGAATAATATGTTCCAATGTGAAGTACATTATCAGACATAACCCCTGGCGGGGATTTAAAGGATGATACATCTCATATATGACTGTTTCCTCATCTGAGACAGACATCAGAGTACAACATGGGCTCCCAGGCATGTGCTTATTTATTTGCATGCAAGGTTTCATTTCATCAACACTAAACCAGCTGATTTTACAGATTTGTTTTCTAAGAAAAAGTGTGCTGATCTGTGAAATCTGTACTGCTGCTGTACTGTAATCACTGTATGCGAATATTTATAACGCAGAAAACAAGGATTGTAGAAGACATTAAAGCGGCAGTGGGTAGAAATGGAATATGATTAAAAAGTTGTAAAGATAGAACTGGTTGCTCTGTGTATAGACAGGAAGGCTATCCAGGCACTCCAAAATACTAAAACAAGTGGCAACGAGGAAGGAAATATATTAAAAAATCTTTATTGTAGTAGCTAAATCATTAAAAAAGCCAACACGTTTCGACCACTGTAGGTCTTCTGACGAAGACCAAGATCATGATTAAAAAGTTATTTTTATAAAACTGTCACTATATCCTGACAGTAGTGAATCTGTCCTCCGGTGTCCTCGGATGCTTCTAATGGCATCTGCAAGATTTCACAACCAATCAGAGCTGATCTGGAGTCTGCCGTCCAGCTGCCGTCTCTGAGCCGGCTGTCAATCACTCGCGAACTCCGATCAAACAATCAAACGAGGCAGCGCTGATAGTACAATTTAGCTGTAAAATGAGAAAGTTTGTGACCTGGAAGCCATGTTGAGATCAGCTCAGGAAATGCCAAGCACCGCCCACCAGCCGGAGCACAGCCAATAGGAACGCTCTCTCTCTCTGAAATGACCTGTGATTGGTCAAAGTCTCCTGTCACGGGCTATAGATTTTCTAAAGCCTGAAAACAGAGCCATGAGGAAGTGCAGACGTCTAGTTTTCTCTCAGAACACTTGAAGTACAATATCCTGAAAGATTGTTATGGAATTGTTTGCCCAATGATGCCAAAAACATTCTGCCTACTGAAGCTTTAATTCTCATAGAAACACTGTATCTGCATCTCTAACCATTAAACTTCACTTTCTATCTCTGCAGGAGGTACATGATTGCTACCTGGACCTCTTCCAGACACACCTCCATTTTGTCTCCAACAACACAACCGGACTGACATACCAGGTGAGTTGTTTTTTTTAACTCAGGTAATACCACAATCTTTCCTTTCAAACCAATGGTTCCTCAGTATCAGCTGATGTCTCCGGGTTTATATTTTATAGTTCTAATATCCCTGTAGGGCAGAGCTTTATATTATGCCATCATACCTTTTGACATGCGTACCCTGTCAACCAGCTTTGTGTTGATAAACACGATGATGCTTTTTCACCTGCCTCATAAAGCATGAGCAGCCATTAATCATCGTTTTACTGTCTGTCTGTTGAGAGCTAAACTCCATGTCAAAAGAAAAAGAGACAGCTAAGCACCTGCATGCAGTATTAGTCAGAATATGAGATGACGGTGAACGTCAGGCAGACACGAATACATCACCGAGACTGACCTCAGAGTCAAGGTGATTAATTTCTTTTGTTAAAATTTAGAGCTGATCAGTCGGGTCAAATAGAGACCGCTTTAGGTGTGTGAGTGAAAACATGTTTTTGTGATAAAGCTTTTCGTTGTTTTGTGTGCAGGGAACTCTTCCGTTGAAAGAACTCACCATCTGCAACCTGCAACAGAACTGCAACCACAGCCAACCCCAGGAATTCGCCTTTCAAATAAACGGTAAGTTTGACTTGACTAGAGAGAGGACACAGAGAGAGTGGGTGTTGGCACGGATCCCTGGAATGTTGTAATCGTCAGATTTGAGTTTTATTGTGTTGAATTTAGCCGATCAATCACTCAGAACTGGAACCAGCTAATCCAGCAGCGGCTGACTTCAAACAAAAAAAAAAGGAAGACGGAGGATGAACTAAAGCCGGAGCGAGAGTCCTGGTCTTTCAATTAATGCTTATAATCAGGGCTGTCAAAGTTAACACAATAATTACTAGTTAACGCAAATCCGTTTTAATGCTACTCATTTCTATAACGCAATAACGCAACTTGTGATTTTTAGTTAACCTAAAATCTGACGTCGGGACGGGTCGCTAGTCGATCTTTGGGAGGTTGTAGCGGGCAGTTTTAGAGCTAGAGTTAAGGTACTAATATCATATGAAACTATAAAACATAATTAATCCATTTGCACCAAACATGTCATACTAGCTTGTCAGGAAGGTGGCTAAATAACGCTTCAAACTTGCGCTAAATTTTGGCGAGGAAAAACTGGCATGGCCATTTTCAAAGGGGTCCCTTGACCTCTGACCTCCAGATATGTGAATGAAAATGGGTTCTATAGGTACCCACGAGTCTCCCCTTTACAGACATGCCCTTTTTATGATAATCCTTTGGGGAAGTCATACAGTAGTCAAGTTATAATATATATAATATCTTATTATATATTATTATATATTATTATAATATACATTTGCATAAAGCAGCATATTTTCCCACTCCCATGTTAAGAGTATTAAATACTTGACAAATCTCCCTTTAAGGTACATTTTGAACAGAACAATGTGTGATTAATTTGAGATTAATCATGATTAAATATGTTAATCAATTGACAGCCCTACTTATAATCTGTACACTATATTTTTTTTTACCTCCTGCTGGTGGTCTTCTATGTTTGACTCTATCATCAGTTATGGATCAAAGTAAAAGTTCTCACCATTTATAAAACCACACGCTATTTTCAAGCTGCAGCATTTCCTATGTTGTCACATTCCAGTGATTCAAAAGGTGCCGCGACCCTCTTCACCTCCACTCAACCCCAAGACTAACCAGAGCTGGGCCCCCTTCACCCTCGGTCAAACCGGCCTTAAAGGCCCCGCTTGTTAGACAACAGGTGCACTTCAGTCGGCCCAGCTGTCGCCTTGTCACTACACATAATCTATGGCCACATTCCCAAAAACTGCTCAGGTTAATGCCCAGTGGAATAAATGCCACTTAGCTTTTGAGCTCTGAATGAAGAAAAAACAATCTGAAACTTTCTTTTCATTAAGTAGAAATAAGCAAGGGCTTTGGTCCTTTCCTGGGAAACAATAAAAGCAGTGAAGTCGGGGATTAACGGTAAATATCTCAGTGAAAAAAAAATAATCTAACGTGTGAAAAGTCAATGAAGCGAGTGTAAGGTTTCCATGTTTATACATCTTTTATCATTACCATCTCACTGAAAGCTGAACGCATCTCTGCTGTCATAACATTGACCCTCTTTGGTGTTGCTTTCTCGTATTTAACTTTTGAAATTTCCCGGACTGAGCTTGTTATTTCATGGTATTGTATTACAGTTGTTTTCATTGTTACTGTGTGAACCTTTATTTACTTTATGGGAGGCATCACTGACAGGAAACATACAACAGGAAGCATGACGAAATTCTGAGTTAAATCAAAGATCCCATATAGAGGTTTCCTTCCTCGCTGAGCTGAGAATATGAATCAGCTTTACTGGTGTTGGTGAGTTTAAGAGAGTGACGAAGCAAACGCAGCACGAGAGGGTCTGTAAAAATTCCCGGAAGTCTTCTCATGGTTTGAGTTTATGTGGCTGTGAAAGTTAGATAATGATAGTAAATTACGGTTAACAACAGTTAATGGCCTCTGTAAACAGTTTGAATGAGAGAGAGAGGCTCATTATGTGCTTCCAGTCCAAACACTTTTTATTTATTTGTTTATTTGATCAGGACAGAGCGCGTTAATGAACATCAGTAGAAAACACAGGATGTAAACATGCAGGAGTAAGCAAGAATGCAAACGTCACGTCACTAGCTTGCTTGAAATGTGGATAAACATCCAGGGAGTGCTGTGGTCAAGGTCCAAAATTAGGAGCTGGGATGAAGAGAAAGTCAACAGATGAGCTGCTTATTAAAGAAGCAGTCAGCAGCATACGGCTCCCGACATTTCCAGTACAAAGCTACGGGGCTATCTCGGCTGGTTATCTCTGGTATGTGTGGGTCTGACAGCTCTTTTCAACCCTGTTCATTCCTCTTGGGTGAGCAGTTTTGTGGGAGTGAGAGTCTGCTTTGATATTTAAACGAAGCAGGTCAAGGGGGGATCTTCCGCAAGAGGTCTCACATGTGGTTTTTGAACATGTGTTAGCATTTATTGTACTCATTGCACAACAGCCAGACAAGCAGACCGTGTTAATGATTCACCACCGTGGCAGAAAGCCTTCTGAAAGATAAAAAAAAAAGGCCCAAAAGAGAAGCCTGGGTGACACTTTCCCTTTCTGAACTTGTGACCTTTGCACCCTGCAGGTGTCAGCCTCAACCCCATCATCGTCTACTGTGCCAACCAAGAAGAAATGGACCTATGGTTTGGCCTGCTCAAGGACAACATTGAGGCCAATGGCGGCACTCCTATTGCACCCGAAAACTACACCAGAGTGAAAGTAAGTTCAGTAACACTTTATGGATGCCACTTCACTCCAAACAGTCTTTGTTACATTGACTACGTTTTAGGGCTGTCAACGCGATAACATGCATTAATCGATCTTTCAGAGGATGTAGCAGGCTCAGATTTAAAGCTATGGTGAAGATACTGGTATCATGTGAAACTAGAAAAATTAAGCATACTATCCATGTCATACTAGCTTGTCACGAGAGGGAGTAAATAACGCTATGAAGTTGCGCTAAATGTTTGCCATGTTATGATTCAAGCATATTTTTTTACGCTAAATGCAGTACCTGTGAGGGTTTCTGGACAATATTTGTCATTGTTTTGTGTTGTTAATTGATTTCCAATAATAAATATATACATACATTTGCATAGAGCAGCATATTATCCCACTCCCATGTTGATAAGAGTATTTAATACTTGACAGATCTCCCTTTAAAGTACAGTTTGAACAGATAAAAAAATGTGTGATTAAACATGTACAATCGTGCGATTAATGCAATTAAATATTTTAATCGATTGACAGGCCTTGCCCGAAAAAGACAATATTCCTACCAGGCTGTTTGCATGGCAAATGAAAATGAATATTTCACTAATATTCCCGTTAAAATGCGGCTACGAATACTCTGATTAACGTAATCGGTGGTGGACTTGTACCACCGTGCAAACACGGTCTCACTATTTCATTACTTCAACCACCTTTGTGAAAAGGTCGGCATTGTGATATTTGCGCATATCCAAAATCCTGTTGATATTCAAGTCTTTCATAATGTTTAAAAGTAGGTGCGTTTCTCCTTCCCACCAGAAATAGGGGCTTTTTATTTTGGGCATGTGTCTCTGCAAACTGCCGGCTAGTTGATTTGTGTACAACGCACAGAGCTGGATGTAAACAGGCGATAGGCTGTGTGTTGCAAACTGCCATGAAAACCTCAAATTGAAACGCATATTCCGAATGTATACATGTCCAAAGAATGCTCCTAAAACCTGAATATCAGCATATCCCACACGTCAGAATATCCAAACGTCTTATGCTGTTTACAGTGTGCATGTAAACGTAGTCATTGTATCAGGCTCCTGTGCTGCAACAAGGATTAACATCCCTTTTTTTAAAAACGAATTCAAACAAGCACTTGAGTGAGGTCATTTAATCCACCTGGTGGATTAGCCAGGAAAATGCTTTGACTTCAACCACTTCTGATAAACAGGGTGTGTGTAGATCTGATGAGTCAAGTAGGTCACTGCTGGCTCACCCCTGAGGCCTGGATACTAGGGAGCGGCATTGACCGCATCGCAGCAGTATACATCAAACGATCCCTCACATCTGCAAAGGGGCCAAAGTGCTGACTCCACACCCACAGGTGGGGAGACAGCTGATGAAAGACACGATATCCTAGATGCGTCACAACAGAAGAAAACAACTGATGATGTGCATTTATAAGCCTCAGCTTATAGGGAGCCGTTACAGTGAGCAAACAAGAGAGGCGTTCTGAGAAAAGATATTTGCTGAAGGGCAAAACGCTCTGTTTATATTTACTTTGCTGATAATTCTCCCCCCATGTGCTCCTGTCACAGGTGAACCAGGACAAGACTTCTGAGGGCAGAGAGGAGCTGAGGAACTCCATCAACAGAGAGCCCATCTACGAGTGGGAGGGCTCTCAGCGGGACAGCCTGGGCACCATCACCTACGTCACTAAAGTCCGACTGCAGCACCTGCCCTGCCAGGTAAGACGCCGCTGCTGCTTATCAAGAGTGAATCACTGTGACTGGACGTAAAACACACCATCTCTAGCTGTTGCCTTATTTATGGAAATGTACAGTAGAGCAGACTGTAACTCATCATACATGTACATGTTTTCTGGGAATTATTTTCACACGATGAATAAACACAAAGAACCAGGTGATTCACATAGTTTTTAAATTGCGCAACACACATTACCTCAACACAAGGAGAGCAGCCAGTGGAAAAGGGTGGAGTCCATATTTTGGTTAATGGCATGTCTCCTGTAGGTTTATCACTATTATCTTTATTTTCCTGAAGACAGTGTCAGACACACATGACTCCTCGCTGACCATATCGCAAACAAACAACGCTGACACAGCTTCGCGCAGCAGCCAATAAAAACAGCGGTCATGACACGGCTTGCATGGATATGGGTAATTAATTCAACTGTGGGAAATGTGCAGCAGCAACCGATTGAAGTGCATGAGATTTAGGGCCTGGGAGTGTGAGAGGCATTTGCCCGGCTCACGCAGCGACTCGACTCACCTCACAGCTGGAATGTCAGCTGTCTGTTCGGACACACCCTCCTGACAGGGAGAGGAAACATAAACTGCCGCACCTTTAAATGCCCCACTAACTGGTTCGACTGAAGATCGTACTGGGATTTAAACTGCGTCTCTCAACAGAGTATTAAAGGATAACACTGGTATTTTTTTTAAATGTTCGCACCAGGTCTCACGGTCACCTCTTAGCTTTGTATTATTCATAGTCGTATCTTCACACAGTCAGAATAGCTAGAGTCATCAGGGCTTGTTTTCTTAGGCTACATCCACACTAATACACTTTCATTTTAAAGAATTGCTACATTTATGCCTAGCGTCCACACTACTCCGGCGTTTTCAAGCCCCTAAAACAGAGACTTTTGAAAACGCTGCTTAGTTTTAGTCTGGACGAGCAGAAACAGAGACCTTTGAAAACGATGACGCAGACACCCACGTTCACTTCTTGTCGGGTCTTATCAGTTATGACGTGTCCTTCGTCAACCTGGCTCCCTCCACCCACAAAAAGCCAATGGGATTGTTCCATTGGGTTTTTGAATTATTGCAGAAAATAAGCTCTGTGGCAAACAAACGTTTATGATACTTGCACGTTTTGTTCAGCAAGATAATCTCCACAAATGAGCCCCACTTTTATGAGTGTAAATGCAATTGCCAGAAGTAAGAAGTTAACGTTAGTCTATAAACAAACTACACCACGGTCACATGAGCGCGAGTATACACAACGAGGCTGTAAAGGCAGACGAATCGGCGTGATGACGTTGAGTAGTCTCATTTAGCCACAAGACACATTAAGGCTTCAAAATTCACGATTGGGTTATTTACTGACGTATTTTATGTCGCAGAACAAAACGTTAAAATCTCTTCAGCTTGTGTTAACCACAGACCTTATTTCAGGCATCTAACTAAAAACCCATTAAAAAACCCATTGACTTCCAGTCGAGAGAACAGGAAGTGCTAACATGCTAACTCACTTCCAGGTTTTAGGACTCAGTCCTGTAGCACTCTATTAAAAATGACTTGCTGTGTGCTGTGTCGCTCGTAGTGTAAACACAGCATTAGAAATGTTAAAGTGCATCGTTGTGTTCCTATTGTCCTCTGATGACTTTTGACATAATAACTTAATGGTGAAAAAATACATAGGGAAACAAAACAAAGACAATGGTTAACTGGTATTACCTATAAATGACAATAGAATAACACTGTGTCTTGTGTCCACAGGAACAGAGCGACAGACTGCTGGTGATGTACCCGTCGACGCTGATCATCCTATCAGAGGAGAACGATGGACTCTTCTACAAGGTACCGTTGACCTCACTGACCTCTCTGAACTTAATCATATCCTGAGCTGTGTTGCATCAAAGACTTGTTGTATTAAATAGTCATTATGATTACAGGGGAAACTTCCACTCAACATGATTACCGTGACCACTCCCTGCCAAGACGTCAAACCCAACACGTTTATGATCGAAGGTAAATACACTGAATCTGCTCCACTGCAGCCGCTTTACTGGCCATCTGATGTTAAAGGGATTTAAATGAGTGTACATTCTGACGCATGTTTTACGCCAAGTGGCCTTTACCATGAATTTGCAAGCGTCACGGAGCGTAACCCTCCATGAATGAGCTGGTTTTATCTCCAGTGAATGACAGTCTGACTATGGCACATTCCAGTGAGCGAACGGACCGAATGACATGCTTTGTGCCCCCCCCCTCCCCTCTCTCTCTTCCCAGGAAAGCTGATCAACCCCATAGTGGTGTCGTGTCTGGATAGGCCCGAGTTCTGCGACTGGATCCAGCATTTCAAAAGTGCTGACGTGCCCGTCCTCAGCCCACCGCCCCCCGTATATGACATCATCTACACCCCGACGCACAGAGAGGTGAGGCCCCGCCCTCCTTCCTTTCAGCAGTTACACTACTCACTTACGAGGAAAAGTGATAAAGACAACACGGCCCTGCCTCTTTTGTCAATTCAACATGACTATGATTTATGATTTATAAATACTACAAATGCTACTGCTACTAAGTCAACAGTCCGATAGAAGTCTAAAAAAAGACAAACGTCTGATGCTCATTGGTTGTTTGTCAAATATTTGAATTAAGGTTGGCTCAGTTAATAATGCACCAAACTTATGCTGAATTTTGGCAAGAAAAAACTGGCATATAAAAAATGTAGGGCTGTCAAAGTTAACACGATAATTTCATTTTAACGCCACTGATTTCTTTAAGGCATTAACACGATTTTTAGGTAGTAGCGGGCTCAGTGTTAAAGCTGGAATGAAGATACTGGTATCATATGAAACTAGAAAAACATAAGGAATCCATCGGCACCAACCATGTCATACTAGCTTGTCGCAAAGGAGGTTAAATGATGCTCCAAACTAACGCTAAATTTTGGCCAGGGAAAATCTGGCATGGCCATTTTCAAAGGGGTCCCTTGACCTCTGACCTCAAGATATGTGAATGTAAATGGGTTCTCTGGGTACCCACGAGTCTCCCCTTTACAGACATGCCCACTTTATGATAATCACATGCAGTTTGGGGCAAGTCATAGTCAAGTCAGCACACTGACACACTGACAGCTGTTGTTGCCTGTTGGGCTGCAGTTTGCCATGTTATGATTTGAGCATATTCTTTTATGCTAATGCAGTACCTGTGAGGGTTTCTGGACAACATCTGTCATTGTTTTGTGTTGTTAATTGATTTCCAATAATAAATATATACATACATTTGCATAAAGCAGCATATTTGTCCACTCCCATGTTGATAAGAGTGTTAAATACATTTTGAACAGATACTAATTAATCACGATTAACTTTGGAATTAATCTCTAGGCTCCACAGTTCGACAGATGGAGTGGAAACAGCCACGGACGCTCCGAGTCTCTGAAGTTCAGCCAGTCACAGAGTGGATGTGGGTCCCACAACCTTCAGCTACCTATTCACGAAGACAACCCTCTCTCCCCGGGATACGCCGAACCCCTCTGTGTAAGTCAGCCGTGCGCTACTGTGCACTCAAGTTCAAGTATGTGGTAAATGTGGTAGGAGTTATTTATTCACTGCTAAAAAAAAAAACCTTGTGTTTGTTTTGGTGGAGCTGAGCAGCAACACCTTTCTTTCACAAAGTTAATTATTAAGCGAGGTCTGGAGGCCAAACCGCTCCTGTTACAAAGGCTCAGCCAGCGATCCTCAGGCCGTCAGTAGAAACAATCAGAACAAACGTGCTGCCCCCACTCTTAGTCGATTAGTCGACTAACCGGTTGTTTTGGTCTCAGTCGACTAAGATTTCTTTAGTTCATTAGTTGTTTTTTATGCCATTTTTCATGCTCAATGAGTTATTTCCAAGAAACTTCTGAGCACATCTCTGGTAAAAATAAGATTTAAAGTGGTGCTTTTGTGTGATTCTTTGAGGAGAAACTCAACAAAAGTCAACAAAATCGTATGAGTTAGTTAGTCGACTAAGAATTTCTATAGTCGAGGACAGACCTACAAAACAAAGTCAGTCATTTTTTGCCAAAACAACTTAAAAACAACATTTGGATTCAGGGGAATAAGAGGCTGTTACGGTACATGTTGACTCAGTACTGAAAAGTTTGCTTGTAAACTTGCACTCTGCATTATCAGGACTTTTGACCAAACAGAGAGAGGGGCTGTGTAGGCCGACTCCCCGTCCAATTAGCTTAAAATGGAGAGGGTTCAGTGCCCAGAAGACATGTTTTTCAGCTCCTGACCTGAACCACCCCTCTCCCAATTAAACCGATGGGAGACCTTCTCTCTCCCACTCACTAAAAAACACACAAAATGATGCAGAAAACGCCGTAGAGACGAGAAACAGTTTATAATACCTGAAGCCTCAACTCTTGGCTGACTTTTGCTCTTTGTGTTTTTTTGTTGTCCCTACAGTACAGCTCCAGTCGTCCCTCCTCGACCGAGACCGCCCGCCTGGGCAGCCGGACCAACAGCGTGTCTTCCCACACCAGGCCCGAGCGCGACCTACGACCTTTATCCCAGCGCTACTCCTCCCCCCAGCGCGGCTCCTACCTCCAGCCCTCCGAAGGCTCGTTGCGCTCTCAGGTCTACAGCACGCCCTACTCGGCCCTGCATCGGGTCAGCCCGCAGCGGCTGGAGAAAGCCCCGCTCGTCAAGGTAATTCAGTCTGGCGTCTAACTCGATAACCGAATATTCCCCTCGAGACCGTTGACTTATTTTACAATGTCATGTGAGCGGTAACTAAAATAGACACGCCGAGCAGTCGGCGGAGCGAATGGTGTTAACAAATGGGGTGATAGTTATGCACAAGTGAGGTTGAAAGATCAATCTTCTTGATGGTGCTAGGGGATGAAAGCTCTATTATAGTTCATAAACAAAGCTTAAGCCACCAGTCCAAAAGCATTTACTATACTTAGGGATATCTCTACATTACTATGGCAGTTAGGAGTTCAGTTTCTAAACAAAAGCAGATTTTTGAGACAGCAGATTGCTGCAGATCACGACTGGCAACGGTCCAAAACCTGTATTTGGTAATCTGATCCTACAGTGTGTCTTATGTGATCGCCTCCTGTGAACTCAAAGAGTGTGAGAAAGAAGAGACAGATGGACGGAGGGGAAAACTGGCTCGCATCGGTTGGTGTTCTAAACTAACTGTCTGAATGTTTTTGTGATCAGTCCAACAGCTGGAGCACCCCTCAGACATCCCTGAACTACTCCCTGAACGTCCCCCAGCGCCACTCGGACATGTGCGCCCCCCGACAGCCCTTGTCGCCCCTGTACGATGAGCCCTGCAGCCCCGAAATCTACTCCCTGAACCAGGCCAGGCCAGCGGTAAGTGGGCCAACGATACTGGATCCATAGACTCAATTTACACCTGCGCAGCCTGTCCGATATCAAGCAGTGCACACCCACACACACACACACACACACACACACACACACACACACACACGTATGCACGTTGTCAGGAAATATTGAAATCAAATTGTATTCGTCACAGTTTCGCTCGTTTTGAAGATCTATTTGAGTACCAGATGAAATTATCCTAAATATGAATCACCTAAACCAGTGGTTCACAACCTATTTTCCTTGAACCCTCCTACTTGTATCTAAGAAAAGCTATTTTCTGACGTCAAAAATGACAAATCCTCGATCAAAATCCGCAATTTAAATAAAGTGATTCAGTGTATTAAATTAAGTCTTTTATTAATAAATCAACTTTCTTTAATGAACATAACTAGTCAGTGCTGCCTCCCTTTGTGTGTGGCGAGCAGGAGAGCAAATGTTGTTTGTGAAAGACTAAACGCCAACAAATATGGATTGAAGCAGAATATTTCATTCGATAAAAAACATGTTGTGAATTATGGAAATTATCACATCTATCTTTTTCCAATAAATGTTGGCTTTTGAACTTAACAACGCTCTGGAGTTATTGTCGGATGTTGGAAACAATCCTACACGGCCACCACTGGAATCTAATTCTACAAATTGTATAATACTAATATTAATAGTCTAGCCTAATCTTTATCTGCAACTTTGCACAAATACTGGGTTTGAATAGAATATAGCCGACTAAGTAGCAAAAAAATATATATTTAAATAGATTTATATACCGATTTTTGGATTAATTATCCAGTAAGTGTGTCATTATGGTTTTAGTTATACATATACTCATTTTGACAACCTCCGAGCAGACAAATCCTTGCACACCCCCTAAAATTTTAAGCGCCCACCCTCAAGGGGGCTGGAACCCAGGTTGGGAACCACTGATCTAAACTCCTGTTTTACATCCTTATAACTTCCCTTATTCTCTATTCTATAGCAGCAAAGCTGGCAAGAGCCAATTCAGCACCACCACCACCACCATCAGCAGCAGGGCCCCCAGGTCCTACCCTCCTCCTTCCAGCTCCGCACCCCTCCCATGGGCAAGCGCTGCAGGAGAAGCCTGGTCCTGACCACCCCCCAGGGACAGACTCTGTGCCTGGATGTGGACTCGCCTCAGAGCCAAGCAGAGCAGAGAGCCGAGGCCGTGTCCAGGCTAAAGCTGCTGCCCGCGCCCGGCCAAGTGCAAGAGCAGGTGAGAAACACAGAGATACTCATCTCCCAGGATACTCTGGTTTCTGGAATGCTGTGTATACAAAGTGCAACAGTAACGCGCCGTGTGGTAGCAGAGCGTTTGTGTATATACTTGTTCTGCTGGTGATATTTGAACAGGTGCTACAGATGAAAACAGATATTTTCGGGGAATGTGAGAATGTTTGTTATAACTGATCACGGGAAGTAACTTTCTTTTGTTTTCACATCTTTTCATAGATTCTCCTCCCGTCGAGCTCCGCGAGGAACGCCTCTCAGATGCCTTACGGTTACTCACCAGGTAAGAAGTGAAGGCATGCGAGCACATTCCTCTGTTTATGAATAACGTGCTTGTGTGAGGAGGTCAAGTGTGTTCAACAGTTAATAGTAAATGTAGGGCTGTCAAAGTTAACGGGATAATGTAAATGTAGCAGACTCAGTTTTAAAGCTAGAGGGAAGATACTGGTTACATATCAAACTACAGGCTGCCGTCGGGCCCTTAATCGATCTTTCAGAGGTTGTAGCAGACAGTTTTACAGCTTGAGTGAAGGTACTAATACGCTCAATTTTGGTGAGGAAATATTGTCCTGGCCATTTTCAAAGGGGTCCCTCGACCTCTGACCTCCAGATATGAGAATGAAAATGTGTTCTACGGGTACCCACGAGTCTCCCCTTTACAGACATGCCCACTTTATGATAATCACATGCAGTTTGGGGCAAGTCATAGTCAAGGCAGCACACTGACACACTGACAGCTGTTGTTGTCTGTTGGGCTGCAGTTTGCCATGTTATGATTTGAGCGTATTTTTTATGCTAAATGCAGTACCTGTGAGGGTTTCTGGACAATATCTGTGATTGTTTTGTGTTGTTAATTGACTTCCAAAAATAAATATATACATACATTTGCATAAAGCAGCATATTTACCCACTCCCATGTTGATAAGAGTATTAAATACTTGACAAATCTCCCTTTAAGGTACATTTTGAACAGATACAAATTTGTGATTAATTGTGATTAAATACGGACAATCATGCATTAATTGCGATAAAATATTTCTATTGATTGACAGCTCTAAATAAATTATTGGCAGTGTTATTTTCATGGCATGGCTAAATAAAATGTAGATTTCTAGAGATGAAACAATGGGCATAGTTTCAAACCGCAGCTATCACACTGCAGCATTATGTTTCATCACACAAGTGTGAGTTATGAAAGTCATCACAGGCAGTCACCTTCCTAAATACCACCAAGGACACGGAACATTGCTCACGCTCCCATTACACCTTAAATTAAACACCGCATGCACTTTGAATTGACTGAACTCTTAGCAGGTAGACAGGAAGTGCAGGAAATGCGTAAATGTGCCAATGAAATGGAGCTTAGTGCAGCTCTAAATGCCATGTGTGCAGATGTCCCATGTGGGGGGAAGCCCAGTGTAAGAGAACACTGTTTCACAGATGAGGTTTACTCCTGCACTGTGATTGACAGCACACAACTGTGCAGGGTTTAACACACACAGACACACATCTATAGGCTCTTTTATCACAAATGAAAACAGAATTTACCTGGTAATTGCATTTCTTACTTTGATTCACAGCTTATTTCTAACATACGCTAGTCTATGTTAGCCGACTTATTTCATCTGACAGGTTGCATACACCATTAGATATAGAACATGAATAACAATAGGAGGTGGTGTACTAGTGGCATGTTACACTACCGGTTTTACAGTAAGATTATATGTTGGTACAAGGCCGATCACAACACACGTATGTCGGGTCCGTGTCCAAGTTTGTTCAGTCGGGGCGAGGTTTTTGTCTTTCATTGTTTGAAACTAAAAGCCTGGGAATCTTCTCTCGCTCCTATAGATCACCACTCGTACCTTGAACCCACAGAGCCAGATGACCAGGAAATGGACTATGACAACATTTGGGAGTATGACCGCGATACGGGCATGATTCAGCCAACGTCTGGAATTTCGAAACAGTGGACGGGATTAGACTTCGGGGCCAGGGGCCTCGGTGCCATGGCGACCCAGCAGAGATGGTCATAAAACAAAACAATAGCCCCGGCACTCGTCTGGACGTGTGCAAACAACAGATCTCTATCAGAAGGGATAATAAAGAGCCAACTAGCGCAGCCTGCGTTGCTCCTGCTGCATACAGTACGAACCAACATGAATGCATTGTTACATGTTGGATGGAGAAGCAGAGGAAGGACGAGGAACGGGCTAAAAACAACAACATTACGACAGCAATAACAGACAGTCTGTTTGATATGTAGCATTCAAGAGAGAAGAGTGTATATACTGTGTTATTTTTTTAACGTATTATATAATTGCACTAAAAGTTTCATATGTAGTGCTGTTGTTTTTTTAATATTTAAAGTATTTTCTAACATGCTGTCCAGTTTGTTCTGTTTCTATTTAAAGCTATAAACAACATTCCATCAGGGCTTGTTTTAGTAAAGGATGTATATTTTTGTAAATGTTGTAGATTTATTATTTTATTACGCTACATTATCAAGGCACATAGATGTGGCTTCGAACCGACTGCCTTAAAAGTGCTAATATTACTAGCACTACCACGGTACTGTGCCGATTACCTGTGTGGCTTCCCTTTTTTCATTTTTGTTTGAGGTGTTTATTTATATTTGGAAATAAAACTGGAAAAATTAATCAAGTTTATCTCTGTTTTGTCTAATTCTAATGGGGATGGGAAGGAACGGGCTATACTGTATTTCTGGGGTTCTGGTGTAGCCAGCGGATATCCGGGCCAAGACTTCCTTTTCCGTGCGTTATTAATTACTTATTACGCGGCTGTGTTGAATACTCGATTCTGATTGGTCAATCACGGCGCTCTATGGTGTGTTATTTCTTTATAGCACACCATTGCTATGTATAACAGACCTTTGCTATGGGCGCAGTTCTGATGTCGGACTCTGGCGGACCGTTTTTGTGTCAAATTATTGATTTCTTGAGTAAGTAGCCGTGTAATAAGCAGGATAATGTATAGCTAGCAGGTCATTGTTGTGAAATAAACCCCTTCAGGGTGATGAGAGAGACCTGCGGCATCGCCCTGTCGCGGTTTATTTCACAACAATGACCGGCTCGCTGTACATTATTCCTTACTTATTGTTTACACAAACATTCAAGAACATTGCGACAAAGTGCAAAAGAACATTAAGACATAATTAAAACAGTAAAAAATAAAAACATTAAAACGTTAAAGATTAGAAAATATAGTATAACACACATGAATAAAAGTTATAGTGCAGTATAAGATAATGATTTGGTTTAATAAAAGGCAGCAGCAGCAAACAAGAAAGTTTTAAGCTTCGATTTAAAAGAACTGAGAGTTGGAGCCGTCCTGCAGGTTTCTGGGAGCTTGTTCCAAATATTTGGTGCATAAAAACTGAACGCTGCTTCTGCATGTTTAGTTTTGACTCTGGGGACACTAAGCAGACCTGATCCAGATGACCTGATGGTTCAGAACATAGCAGAACAAAGATTAAAACAATGATTACTGTAGAGCTCCTGAGAGGGAATCAGTGAGAATTTGAAATGCATCCAGTCGTGACATGAACTGTAAATAAAATCTAATCAGTTTAGTGTTTGTGCTGTGAGAACAGTTTAACATCTCAACCGCAGGACACTTTATATTTTATAGCTCAACTTTGCCATCTGCTGGAGAAAAATCAGTATGATTCTTGAAGCGGATAGACAAAAGTCCAGGTTCTTACATGAGCTTATATCGCCCTCTAGTGTTTGAAAAGTTTCATCTTCAGGTCTGAGTGCATTTGGAAAAACAAAGAGACTGCACACATCTCAGAGAAACCGTTTACTGTAGTTAAACTGAAATACATCAACATCTCACAGAGCACAATCCTCATGACAACATACTGTACATTCATCTACAAAATCATCAACATAAAATGCCATTCATAAATTACAAAACTGATACTGGCACAGAATACAGTCCCCCAAAATTAATTCTACTTTTGTCAGGGTGGTTTGTTAAATTGCCATTTTGTAAAGCATAAAAAAATAGATGCTGAATAGATGAATATTTTGTAAAATATGTTTAATTATTGTTATTGGAAATATTTTTTAACACAGTAGTTTTGTATAAAAGCATCTGCTAAATGAATGGAATGGAAACAAACCATCCTAAACAAGATAATCCCTTTATCACATGTCCATCTAACATTTCAACTCTGTACAGTTCTGAGCAAACCTGCCTCTAATCCTTCAGTACACACACACACTGAAACCTTGTTGTCTAAAGCTTACTTTCTCATAAATACACGTCTCGTCTTGCCTTTGGTCGGTTTATATATATGAATGTTTTCGGATGTTAAAGGTCAAAATGTCAGACAAATTAATCCAGCAAGAAGTGAAACAAATGCCCTTTTCTACGTCCATTCAATGGAGAGATTGATAAAACTTAAGATCTATGAAGCAATTAAAGTGCAAATACGTAAAGCAAACATGTAACAGCACATCACACATTTCACAAATTCATGGAAGCACTGAAGTCCGTCACTGGCTCATATCCGGTGTTCAAGGAAGAATGTTTCCCTTTAAGCGTGACGTGTTTAGAGGGAGTGACATCAAGAATCAGATGAGGTGGTGTAATTCAATTTCTTCTCGCCGGCTGCCGCCTCCATCTTGACGTATCTGCGCAGGTATCGGATGGCTGACAGGGCGCTCACATTCGCCAGCAGAACTGTGTGAGAGTAGATATTAAAAGTGAGTCATCAAGTTACTCACGTACAATGGCGTATTAGGGCCATTGTAGGTATAAAAAAAAAAAAAGATTATAGTCATAAATTGAATGTGTTCTTTTATGAACATAAGTACTAGTGTTATAGAAGTTACAGGAACAACTTCTACTTTTGAATACACAAAGGCGTGTGTCTTTTATTTCAGCACAGTTAACACTAAAAAACAACCGTTTAGAAGACACACTGCGTTGCCATAGTTACACACTGACGCTTTGAAGTGTCACTGCGAAGGGAAAACACAGAAAAGTCACATAACATAACTGCTTGTGTTGAACCACAGATTATAGTGAATTATATCCTTATAGTTTGCTGTGGAGAGGGACGTCTGGAATATCCTGCTTAGCCTGCTACCCCCGCGACCCGGCCCCGAATAAATAGATGAGAATGGATGAATGGAGAGTCCGCTACAATACAGAATGTAGGCCTACAGTATATATATATAATGATAACAATATTATTTTGCATTTTGCAGTTCACGTTACTGCAGTGTTTATCTATGGCATAAGTGTGATGAGGTTGATCCAACCTTCCAAAGTGAAGTGCGATGTGGTTCCTAAACAAAAATAACCCACTTTTTTTTTTTTTTCTTGCAAATTTATGACTTTATAATCTCGTAAATTTGTGAGTTTTCGCTCGTAAATTTACCACTTTAATCTCAGGGAATAGCCAATTTTTTTTCTTGTAAATTTGGAGTTTTTTCTCTGAACATTACCCCCCTACCTTTTTTTTTTTTTTTACCTACAAAGGCTCTAATACGCCGTCATCTCAAGAGACTTTGCAACGCAGCGTTGAATTTATCTATTCATATAAAGTTCACTTTTTCTTGAGGTTGATTTTATTTCAGTGCTTTGTTGATTTTACCTCAATATTTCCGGGAGACACATTTTTACATAATTAACAGACAGAGTCCGAACACTCCTTAAAAAGCTGAAATTAACTAACATCGACATGAAATTCAAAGTCAAATGCAACATGAATAGAAACACAGTGACCGAATAAGCAACTGCTTCGTTATTTCAGTCTTTAAAAAATATTCAATATAACAGAAAACCTGCAAATCTTGCTTTTTAAAGTACATTAAATACTATATATTAACACACATACCAGCCTTCCAGGCATCTCCAACTTGTGGGTTTGCCGTCTTCAACACCCACGAAGCAAACGCAATACAAACCAGACACATGTCTGACTGTCTGAGAGGCAGCAGGGAGGCATCCAACCCTTCAAAGAAAGTGACAGAGTGTTATAGAAAACATCTTAAATCATTAAGTGTGACACATAAAATGACATTACCAATCCACAGAGGAGTCCAGTGAGAGATCAAGGGTATTATAATTGGCACTAACACACCAACAGCTGAGCACAAGCCCCCAATGATATGTTGGAGCTTCCTGTTCTGTCACACTGTGACCCGGTCAAATCCCCAAACCTGCACAGATTACTGGTATGCTAACGTACAAGGCTGCTTGATGCTACTGATATCTGAAATTATGACTTGAGTGGCCTTGAAGATAATCCTCACAGGCAACTGCTGAACATTAGGCGCTATATTAGTAGCTTCTAAGTTATTATCTTAATTGTGGAAGTTCAAGGAGAAGGATTTACATAAAGAAAGTCGAGGTATTTTCATTTTCCTTCACAGCCAAACAAACTAGAGCGCTCTACTGGGAGCTTAGAGAGGACGCTCATTGAGTGAGGTCAAGTTATCACGTACAACCACTCCTCTTGGCTTCCACCGCTACGTGCCTGCAGTCAGGTCGGTGTCATCAGACAGCTGAGGTTAAGAGAGTCCGTCCCGACAGACGATGCCCGGACTGTAACAGCTGACTGAGTGGATGACATATCCGACATTACAACCGTCCACGAGTGAGGAAAACACAAAGAGCTTCACTGAAAGAGGCCGAATACATTACTAGTAGGGGTCGGAATCACCAGAGACCCCACAATATGATAGTTTGAATAGTATTTTGATAAGATATATTGTGATTTATTACCTTTATTCAACTGCAAATTATGCAGTTTGTCAACGTGTAAACCACTCAAAATTGATGGTGTATGAAGATATTTTTACTTTAAGACATTATTTCAATGACTTACTTGGATTTGAAACAGCCATCTGTAAGTCCTCGTATCTGTGAGGCTGCAGCCCCAGAAGTGGATCAGGAAACCTCACGTCTTGATTTCCCAGAGCAATTATAGGATGAACCGTCATTCCAGGGGATCTGCCACTTTGCCTCACCGGTAGAGGGCTTGAGAGAGCCTGCTTCTGGACTGTAGATCTAGTCAAACCCATATTCCTGAAGGAGAGTGTGGGTTTCCAAAAGAAATTCTGTCTGAGGTCGCTGTCTGTGAAGAAATTATCGTATATGTCTGTAGAAATCTGAGATGCGCTCGACGTATGGCTGAACTTTGTTACCACCCTCACAGGACCGCAGCCATCTTCTTCATCAGAAGACTCATCAGACGACGAAGAGGACGGAAAGAAGTGTTCGTACGCCTCGGGGAACTGTAGATTTCTACTAGCTGAGCGAGAAGAGGAAAAGATAGGAACCAGCTCGTCTTTGGTCGGATGTTCTGCTGCGATGAGCGGGCAGAAGAAGCTTTCGGTGTCAAACTCTGAGAAGAAATGGTCGTATGTTTCAGGGACAGAGTTTCCATCAGTGTAGCCGGTGATCACGTCATCTTTGGCTGATTCGCTGGGGATTGATTGCTTTCCCCTGAAGAGATACTGAAATATATCTGTGAGGGAGATTCTGTAGCTGTCTGAAAATGAAGCCACGTCTTTGTCTCGCTTAGGCGTGTGTCCATCAGTGACACACTCTACTTTTTGTAACTCTCCTTCATCTACGGTTTGTAAAGTTTGGCCTTTCCTTGTGTATCTCAAAGACTTAGATTCAAGAGCGTGTAGATTGTGCACGCTTACATTTTTAGAAAGATTTCTTTGAGCACCTTTAGGGAGGATTGGTTGAGAAATGTCCCTAACAGACGTCAACATCATATTCTCAGGGTAAATATCAGCCCCTAGACTCTCCCACGTAACACCTAAAACAGAACCTGAACTTGATTCTACAGAGATAGGATTGCTGGGTGTATCTTCGTTGATTTGTTCAGGCTTGGACTCATCGGGTTGAGTAAAAAAGCCTGAATCCGTCATGGCGAACATGTCGGCCTCCTCGCTTTCCTGTAAAGGCGGGAGGGAGCTGGGTGGCGCAGCTTTGCCGATCATTCGTAAACCCAGAATATCATTTATTGTCAGCTTCTCCATCTCGCTCCAAAAAGAAGATATAGCGAACACTGAATGTTTTGAATCTTGTTTACATTCTGCTTCAGATGCCGTGATGACGTCTTCTGCTTCGACCTCTGAATCACATTTTGAATCTGTTGACACAGACTGACTTTTGGATTCAGATGTGCTGTCTCCTTCCTCATGTTTTGCCAATATTAACGATGTTTTTTCTTCTTGAACACTTTGATTGACGAATAAACAAGAACTTCCTGACGCGTCTGTGATATTTCCATTCGAGAGTGACGTGACAGATTCTGTGTCCAGAGTGCAGCAGGATGACACTGGTGTAATATGTGAAGGACTTGTTGGTAAGTCTTCAGACGTGGACGAATTGGTTTGACTTTTGCCCGTTAGATGAATTTTACCAGATAGAGAGGGGTTCTCACTTTGAAGAGCCATTATTTGTGATGCTGCCAGTTCACTTCTCTCATCTGTTGTGTTTTTCTCTAGCAAACCATTAAATGTGGATAATGTGAGAGGCACCAGAGGATGTTCTGTTTGCTGTGCTGTAACATTTACATCTGAGCCGGAGGGACTTTGAGCCAGAGAGTTGCTGGTATCTGATGCTAATTTGGCACAGCCCACTTCAGTTTTTAATTGCTCGTGTTTTGTGTCGCGAGCGTCAGAACTGCTTGCAGACAGCGGAAAGTGACTCTTTTCCAGCGTAGATCTATATCGGTCCGTGTCTTGACAGTCAATTTCCAGCTGTTGTTGGGACTCAGCCTCTCTGTAACACAGTGTGTGGTTGTCTCTGCCAGAATTTCCAGCCTCTACAGCCAGGACCGACTTAGCAGCGGATAGTTTGTCACATTGGCTGACTGCCACTGCGGGATCATTTGACTCTGCGCTCGGTAAAATACCTATCAATTTGACCTCTGCCGTACGAGATTCTGGATTTTGTTCATTTTCACAACAAATGATAGCGACCCCTGGATGAGTGTCATTTCTTGCACAGTTTGCCGTTTCTGTGGCCACGTCTGATTTACCAGTTACACCGTTGGTAATTGAAACAGTCGATTCTTCTACATGTAATTTGCTGCATGGCTGTAAATGTGTTGCCACATTACCACTGTTGTTTGGTGCTGACACTGCTCGGTCATCGGTTGGACTCGGGGGGTTTACTGACCTATCATTAGTCGCATTGTTTTCAGCCGAGCCTTTAGAGCTTCCCTTTCTGACTACGCTCTCTAGTAAATATTGAGGAAGATAATTTACTTTGATCTCCTTAGCAGACATCGTCACTGGCAGATTGCTGGCGGCTGAATATAAAGGTAAAGAGGCATATTTTTGTGGTCCGTGTAAATGAGATAAATGAATATCCTCAGATAAACACAGACCTACTCTCCATGCACGCTGTTCGTCCTCTGAGTCACTCTGCTTGACTAAAACCTGCCTCTCAGATCCGTGCACACTCTCAGCTGGCTCCACACTGAGTCGCCTCTTTTTCCTTCTCTTTCTTTTGACAGAAGGAGATGGAGACGATTCTTGGCTGGTGGGTTTGTTTGTGCGTGTTGCGTCTGACTGTAAAACGTCAGGGTCTTCCTCCCTTTTAACGTGCGTCACCGATTCTTGATTACTTGATGAATCGGCGCTACACTTTTTACCGAGAGTTCGTGTTGATGAATCTTCCTGCTTATCATCCAGAGGTGTGCACATTTCCACCGTTATCGCTCTGTCAGTGTGAGGTGTTGTTGTTTCTGAGCAGACAATCACCTCCGGTGAGTCATGAGACTGATTCAGCCGCGCTGCCTCATTTACTCTGGTTTCTGTGCAGGCTTCCTCTCTGATGAATGACCTTGTTTCAGGGCACGCTGATTTGTTGGTCTTGAGCGCTAACTTACTGGCTGCAGGTTCAGGGGAAATGTTGGAACCAGGCACGTCTTTTTTCACTGTGTTTATGTTGCTGATGGTGTCGACAGGCTCCGCGGTCTCGTTGCCAACTGCTGTTTCACCGCTGGCAGGCCGAGAGTTTAACTTGGGGATGTTTTTTGGCAAAGAAGTGCTGCTGGCTTGCTGCCCATCACCACACCGCTCCTCCTCCCGTATTGCCTCTCTTCCTCTTTTTTTCCCATCTCTCGCATGGCTCGTCTCAGCAGGCCTCTCAGCCTCTGTGAGATTTTTCAGCTTTTCAAAGAATATATTGACAGACTGCAGGTGTATGTCCTCCTCGCTGCCCGAGAGCACGCTCTCCATTCCGCCGACGGCGTGTTTGCTGAGGTAATGCTCCACAGGAGAGCCCTCGCAGTCCGGGGGGCCGTCGATGGGGCGGTCGGCCTCTGAAAAGCCCGCCGTTGGGTTGACTTTCTGAGCCCTCGCAGCAAGAATGGACCCCATATCATCGATGTCACTCATCCCCGAGTCATCCAAACCTGCTAATGACGGAGGAAGCAGGTTACACTCTTCGCACTCCGCAAAGAAGCAATCCCAGTCACGGTCACAGATCTCCACGCTGTATTCAAAGTCCTCCATTTTGACTTAGAGGGTGCAATATAACCTGCAAAAAAAAAACAATCAAAAGAGCTTTATTTAAGACTGGTTAAAGTATTTCTTTCAGGTAATTTTAGCATCATAAAATTAAAGATCTTTCCAGAATAAACGCCAAATAAACATATTGCAAGCATGAATACCAAAAACACAAGCTGCCACAAAATAACTAAATCAACTGACTACTAAATGCATTTATCCAATAAAAAAACAAGCATGCTGATTTTAATTTTAAGCAAGTTTTGCAGCACAATTTAAAATAAAATAAAATATAAATAAAATAAAATAAAATAAAATAAAATGAAATAAAATAAAATCAATGCAACAACTTGTTATAATATTTCTAGCAATATGATCTAATCTAATCTGATATAATAGAAATATCTTCAGGGTAGCAACTGAAAACAAGCCAGTAAACTGAAAACATCATCGGATCACAGGAGGTATTACTTTTCTCTGTACTTCTAGCTGTCTGAATACTGTATGTACTTGTACATCCATGCAGGTTTCCCTACCTGTCCTGCTTCAGCTGTGTCCCTGGTCTACAGGAGGGGAAGGTCTAGAAAGCCCGGAGTCTCAGCAGCATCATGTTGTGTGTCCTCTGGTGAGCCCCATGATTTTGATAAATATAGAGCGACGCTTCTGATCACGTAATAGACGCGACGTTCTTACAGCAGCCATCTCCAACAGAGGCATAAAGTTTCAGCACTTTAAATAGACTCCCCAGAAGCAAACTGCTTGACTGGATACGCAGTATTTTAGATGTTATCATTGTTTGATTTGGTACATATGGCTGAAATCTGTAATATAACTGGATGATATTTATGTTTGTTTTATTTCTTTATCTGCTGGTTCCAACAGCAGTCAGTCCCTCAGCAGGTTTGGGGGTCATGTGAAGTGTGTGTCAGTCAGCTGATATACCTCACTGCTGCGATATCATGGGGCGACAGTTGATCTGAATGTTTCCAGACGCTGTAGGAGGTCAGAACGACCGGCAGACGAGACTGGAGCTGCATCACGTCGACACATGAAATCTAAATGACAGAAATACAGACAGCATATTAACTTATAGTTTTTCTCATTCGCTTTAGTTCAATTCTTAAATGAGAATTATTTTTTTCAAAAGAATAAGTTCAAATCTCTAAATAACTAGTTTGTTGTTCACGACCGACTTGTATTTCTCATTCATTCAAGCATGCAATCTTGTCTTGCTGCTATATATTTTCTTTCTTCCTGTGTCTCCTTTGCATTTCATAGGTAAAAATCTTAAGTGGATCTATCTTCCTCTGATACGAACATTTACTTTATTACAATTCAACTTTAAATTTAACAAATGAACAATCTGGCGAGCACTGGGAGACACGCAGGCAGATGTCAGCTTAAAACCAGGGCTTATTTATCTGTTTGAATGTGAAATCTACCATTAGGGAGGACAGCTTATCAGATGAGCCTTTGTTTACAGCTATCAGTAAGACTTAGCAAAGACAATGTGATTACGGGGCCATCCTTGCTGTCTAGATGTCACTGACACTAAAAGATACAGAGATAACCTATCAGTCCTGATCTCATTATCGACTGTTAAACTGTACTTAACAGATGCCTAATGTGCCTTAACTGCAGTCGAATGTATTGATCAACGATGACGGGGTCCCATCGGTAATTTAGAACAAAAAAATACCTCACGTGTAAAGTTTATCAGCCAGTAAATTGTATCTGTAGTCTGGTATTTATCCTATAATTATCATTACTGTCAATATGTACTTTATTTATTTATTTATTTATTTTATCTTATTATTATTATAATTTTTATTTAATTTAACTGTGTTTTTTGTTCTTTATCCTTTTTGCATCGGCATTGGGTGAGGGTTGGGTGGGAGGGGGCTTTGGGGGAAAAATACCAAAATATAGATGGACAATCATTTACATTTGTGCTCTATTTGTATGTTTCTGTACACCTGTTGTTACTCCAAATAAATTATTACGGGAAAAAAAAAAACTCACATGATATGTTCTACTGTTCACTAACGGTGCTGTTTTGTGAATTAACTATATGAAAAGTGGTAGATTTGGTAGATTCTTCACAATAAAGGTCTCACTTTTGCAGGCTGTTAGGCTATAACAGAATATAAATGTTGAAATTTGGGAAAGTTTTGCATTGGTAAAGACACCCATCACCCAGATTTGCCTACGCATTGTCCACTCCACAGTCAGAATTTGCATCTCACACTTTCACAGGCTGTAACTTCAGCCTTTATTTGCCTAATTTTCATCACTATAGGTATTTATGAGAAAACAGAAGCTCTCTAATTAGCCAAACCACCACAGCCTGGGCTGTGTGCCCAAGAGCCCTCTCAATTCATCAGCTGTGATAAAGGGAGACAAGCCAGGGCCTGTGTGGCTACCGCACCTGGGGCAGCGGGCCGTTTTGACACGGGTGGGATTCTGTTTCCATCAACAGGATTAGGCTCTTATGAGTCAGTTCTCTCGGAGTTAAGATCGGAATCTGTTTGGGCTGTTTTGCGGCGGCTAAAGCGACAGAATTTCACCCCTAATTGTTTACCACGTCAGCCCCGGCAATTCAGCGTCAATTAAACAAAGCCCGGTAAACAGACGCATTCAGCACCAGCTCAGCGACATGATGTTTGAACAGAGGGGAAGTTTGTGTACGGTCGCATTACCAAGCATCCTCGGTCGGTGGCATCTTATGTCTCAAACAGGGGTGCAAAGTCCTAATTACAGCAAAGTAGAAAAGGGTAGAAAAACAGAAAACAGTAGACAAAGATTCCTATTTTGGATCTTTGGGAGGGGGGTGTTTAGAAAGCATACAAGGCTGTTTAGTTATTTACAAATGCCACACAGGTTGATGTAGACTCCTTACAGGACGGCTTAGCTGCTTTAAGAGTTAGAAAAGAGTTCAAAATAATGTGACACAATGAGAGGAGAGAAGTTGTTCTATTACATAACATTAAGAGTGAACTAATGACTAAAAAAAAAAATACATTAGTAATCACCAGCTTAGTTAGTAGCTTCTGTATTTTCTCGTTTTCAGTGGAAATGTGCTGCAATAGATAGATAGATAGTTAGATAGTTAGTTAGATAGATAAATAAATAGATAGATAAATGTACCTTATTGATCCCAAATTGGGAAATTATTATGTTACAGCAACAGGTTATCCAGGCAATGTACCGGAACAGTAAATAAAATGTACATATCAACACTAGAGATATATATGCATAGATACAAAATATAAAGAATATTTAAATACACTATAAATAAACCCGACTACTACAAATAGGCTACTATACATTTAGCTTTTTTTTTAATCCCACGCCATGATGCTCCTACATTTGAGTTTATTATAAGGATAAGTTCCTTATCTCTTGTTTTTTTTTATTTTCTGGTCAAATTTAATCCTAAACTACAAACTTTGTTCTTGTGTTATAGTTATTAGAACAATAGCTACCCAATGATTTGCAATCTGATCACAAAGTGGATGAACTGTGAGCTCAACTCTGTGATTAAATACTAACAAAACCACTGGTATGTTTTTCCTAAAGGTCATGTTTTGATTAAATCTTCTGTTTTTTCTAAAGCACTTTGTTTATTGATTTTTCATACACAGAAATGACAATAATGTTAAAGCACTTGTGAGTGACAGTAATATGTTATAGTAGTGCAATAGGGAAAAAAATAGCATATAACACCTAGCAACTACCAGGAACACAAATAGCTTGGTCATATTACACATATTGCAGTAAGCATAATAACCTCATACTTCAGGTCAAAATAAAAACAAAATATAAGAATAAAAATAATAAGTAGCTAAAATAAAATGGGGTCTTATTTGGGGATAACTGGGATTGTAATTTTGTTTTAAATCAAATCTGTGTGAGCGTTAAACCTCTGAGACCCACATAGACCCGTTTTTTGTTTTTTTAGGGGGGTACAGGAGGTCTTTAGGGGGAGATAGCAGGTCAACAGTAGATGTCGAAGTGGTGTACATCATCTGAAAACCGGAACCTGAAGATTAATTTGAGATGCAGCTCAGCACTGTTAATAAGGGTTGGGAACACTATGATCGAAGTATGGCCATTCCCATCCTATTATGTCTCAAAAGTTGTTGCAACAATTTTTGGGGTGATACCATTTGTTACACAGATTTGGTGCTAAATAGTCGTAATATTATGACTTTTTTCTCGTAAAGTTATGACTTTATTCTCGTAATATTATGACTTTTTTCTCGCAAAGTTATGACTTTATTCTGGTAATATTCCGTCTTTTTTTCTCGTAAAGTTATGACTTTATTCTAGTAATATTCCGTCTTTTTTTCTCGTAAAGTTATGACTTTATTCTCGTAATATTTCGACTTTTTTTCTCGTAAAATTATGACTTTATTCTCATAATATTATGATTTTTTTCTTGTAATATTATAACTTTATTTCCCCTGAATGTGGCCCTAATACTCCGTAGTACATTGTCTCTTTGGCCTTCACTGCATTAGACTTATATACTATATACTTAGACTATAAACTGTTACCTTCATCACAATGTTTTGCAGCTCCAGACAGATTATTATTTATTTTATTGCCTAACATGGCTCTTCTGATAGTAAAGGTTGCTGACCCCTGGTCTAGAGCCTCTGAAAGACAGTAAAGTTAACCTAATGTTGCAGGAACTAGTCTAGTCCCACCGTTAACATGGTCGCATCTGTCTGGTCTGGTCTGCGGCCTCCTGGTTCATCCTCCCCGGTGTGTGTGAAGCAGCCTGCGGGCACTCAGGAGGATTATGAGTCCTGACTCCTGACAATGGTGAGATTTGATCAGGCGCACTTAACAAAAACGTTATTGTCCTCCACCTCAAAATGTCACCGACAACACAGCAGTATCAGTGGACTCTGCAGCAGTTAGACTGCGCCTCCAGGCTACTGAACCGACTCACTGCGACGTGTTCTATTAATGACGTCAGTTAGTTTAAACTCTAACGGTTACAGCGGTTACCATCTTACACGATGCCTGGTTGGACAGACTGTGAGAAACTCGGTGATGTTTTATATAGAAACATACATAATATTACATAAATGAGGGTCGCTATTACTTGGAACTATTAAAATAAGTGAACTTACTGAGGTCTCACTGTTTTAGTTCACCGTGGGGACAACGACAACCTCGATAACCTCGATGCAGGAGGGCGGCCGCTCCACAAGATGGCGCCCACCGCCAACCAACCCGACATGAAGCTAACAGACATTATTATGAACAGTTCTGTTTCTGTCTCTTCATCTAGATGTGTTCTAGATGTGTTTGGACTCTGGAGAAAGCTTTGTGATAATGTATGAATAACAAACTTAAGGAAGTGTCTTTCAAGATATTACATAGAATCTCCCCAGTAAAACTTATATTGATACCTTAATTTTCTTTTTTTTTGTACATTTTTCAGACTTTTTTTTTTTTTTTTTTTTTTT
>CAKAOH010025484.1:0-12102 GCA_916701665.1 Sebastiscus tertius | reverse complement strand
TCCTCCTTCTTCTTCTACTACTTCTTCTCCTCAGAGCTTCAGCAGCCTCCCAGCTCTCCCAGCTCCTCACTAGCCTCCCCTGCTCCTCACCAGCCTCCCCTGCTCCTCACTGGCCTCCCCTGCTCCTCACTAGCCTCCCCAGCTCCTCACTGGCCTCCCCTGCTCCTCACCGGCCTCCCCTGCTCCTCACTAGCCTCCCCAGCTCCTCACTGGCCTCCCCTGCTCCTCACTAGCCTCCCCTGCTCCTCACCAGCCTCCCCTGCTCCTCACCAGCCTCCCCAGCTCCTCACCAGCCTCCCCTGCTCCTCACTAGCCTCCCCTGCTCCTCCTCTATCGTCTGACACCTGTCTTCCTTTTGTTGTTTTGCTTTTTGCTCCCAAGAAAAACAGCTGCTCCAGTTGTTTTTTGAGTCAATCATTTTCCTGATTTTGTTCACATTTCCAGCTCAGTTTTACTTTGAAAATCTCACTTTGAAAGTTTTCTGCTGTTTGTTCTGCAGTGAATGAAAGAGAAGTGGCGGTTACATCCACACAGTATTTCCCACACTGGGTCTGAATGACTCTGCAGATACAGAATCACTTCTAGTGGCTCGGAGGTGACGATTGAGAGGATTACTTCTGTATGAGTCGGTACATTTAGGTAAACCCTTTAAGACATGGAGGACAGAACGTCCACACTCACACACTCACAGACTTTGAGGCGCGTTCCTGCAGAGTCCTTGAGGGTGTAGGGCTGTCCCACTGGACGAGCATCAAGTCATCGTCAAGGTGACGTGATATTCGTCATCGTCATCGCAGCGTGCATGCTTTGGTTGCTCAGTAACGGAAGGTGCTAAAATAGTGCAACCTCCCGAGCACGTTGGATAAGAGGATGAAAGCGCCACGGCTGGTGCTTTTCACGCGTTTTAGACGCAACATGTGAACGGCCGCTACGACAGCGGTCTCCAGCTCAGAGGCTTTACTGTATGTGGAGAATTTAAAAATATCCAACCGTGGCGCCGACCGGTGATGGTTCTCTCAAAGAAGGAACCGTGGCTAACCGCTGTGCACGCCATGCACGCCGTGCACGCCGGGATCGCCTCATTATTCAACAAGTGAACTCAGAATAACCTCCGAATCATTTATAATCACATCAACAGGAGACGGTAGTTTGATCTGCAGCATCACTGTGACGCCTCACTGGATCATCAGGGAATATTGTGTGTGTGTGTGTGTGTGTGCATGTAAACGTGAGGAGGAGGGGGGGACTTGTGTGTTCATACTGTGTGTGTGTGTTGGACGACAGGGGGACGAGGGCTCCTATGTCAGCTGGGGTTCATCAGCGTGTCCCTGCGTGGAGAAGGTCCAGGGTTCATCGCTGCTGCCCGTCAGAGTGGAGAGGAAGATCACCTTACTGGCCCGCAACCTGCACCTCTACCAGGTACACACACACACACACACACACACACACACACACACACACTCTCTCTGGTGACTCCTTCATTAAACACAAGTCTCTCTTTGTGTGTGTGTGTGTGTGTGTGTGTGTGTGTGTGTGTGTAGGACACGGAGCTGGACTATGAGTGTGTGCTGGTCATCGAGGGACAGACGGTGGTGGTGGACGCCTACGTGGAGACTGATGACATGAATCCATCAAACTTTGACATCACCTGCCAGCTACACCAGGTGTGTGGTGCTAACCCTAACCCTGCAGTCAGGTCTTTACAACGCTTAAACGCTAACTTGAGTATTTCTCAACCCTACTGTCTCATGTTTGTGTCGAAGTGACTCATGGGGACAACAGTTTTTGAAACTGGTCCAGTATTGAGGGAGAACGCTGCAGACAGCAGCAGTGAAACAAGCATCGATGTTACGTTACGTCCACCAACGGTTCTCAGATTGGTATTATCAGTGTCTGACTACATTAAAGGTCCCGTATCAGCTCATCTTCAGGTTCATACTTGTGTTTTGTGTTTCTACTAGAACATGTTTACATGTTTTAATGTTCAAACATCACTTTATTTTCCTCATCCTGTCCGTCTGAATATACCTGTATTCACCCTCTGTCTGAAAAGCCCCGTTTTAGTGCGTTTCAATGGAATTGCGTTGCTAGGCAACAGCTTGGGTCCATGTTTACTTCCTGTCAGCTGATGTTATTTACATCCACTGCAACAGGAAATAAACTGGGACACATTTAGAATGTTTACGTTTAAAACCGTGTAATGGTCTAAATATACTGTATATTTGTGACATCACAAATGGACAGAAATCCTGACGGCTTGTTTCAAACGCACAGTTACTGAATGCATGCTGTGTGTATTTCTCCGTATATTGAGCGTTTTGATAGTTTAACAGTATTTATATATCACTAAAACCTGCTTTATAATGTACAAGACATGAAAATCTCACTTTTTACAATCTGGGACCTTTAAGGAAAGGACCCTACAGACACAAAACCTTTCTGGTGTGTTTGTTATCGTGTCCAAGTCCCGCTCCAGTTGCAAAGAATTTAAAGAATACGCTGGTGGACACGTACCCTAAATATTCAGCCATGACACTGAGAATCTTTTAGATAACACTAAGCGACGCTTTCTGCACTCCAACACAACAAACTCTGACCGGCTGTCACTCACGTTTCACGTCTCCTCACCAGATCTCAGAACAAGTCTTCTCCTTGATCGAAACTCTTTCCTTAATGTTGTCAGACACTGATAATAACTATCAGAGCCGTCATGGTGAAAACAAACACCGTTAGTGGACGTTAATAACGGTGCCATGCAAGCTGCATGAAAAATGTCAAATCAACTAAAGAAATCTCAGTGGACTAGAAGACCAAAACAACCGATAAGCCGACTGATGGACTAAGAAAAACTACGTTTTCTTCAAGACTTCAAGGTAACACAGGGAGAGTAATGAAAATACAAACAGTCACTTTAAGGGTGAAGTATTCCTTTAAAGGGACTATTTGTAACTTTCACGAGCATCACCCAACACAGTGAGGCGACACATGTCAGCTAAAAGGTGAAGTCTTGTGAAGTGACGGGGCTCTGCAGCGAGTAACTAGTCGTCTCCGCCCGCAGCCGGAGTGAACAGTGAAAACACCGGCACCCGGTCGGTAACGAGACGATAACGTTTCTCTCTGCGGAGCCCCGTCACTTCACGAGACACGGGAAACCTCTGCTGGTCTGGAGGAGCTGCAGCAGTTATTTCTGACCAAACGTCCACTGAACATTCACTAGATATTCTCAGAGCTACACTAACTCTGCTGCAGGGTGGAGTGAGCAGCATGCACGGGAGAGGAGGAGAGAGAGAGAGAGAGAGAGAGAAAGAGAGAGAGAGAGAGAGAGAACGCGCACTCTGTCTGAGTGAAGGCAGGCAGAGGAGGAGAGGAGTTATAACAGTCCCTTTAACAGACATTTATTGAAATAATATGGTAAACTGAGGCAGGATTAAACTGATAATGTTAAAGTGTATTTCTTTAAATATGAGATGAAACCGTTGTCTGTCCAGTACTCCTACTCTGCTCCAGTGGAGGAGTACAACGCCATGGTGTACGTGAAGAGGAGGGACACCTTCCACGTGGACAGCTCTCCTGATCTATACGGTGAGGTTATTATCCTCAGAGTGTTTCCTCGTCGTCTCTCCTGACCGCTGACTGATGCCGGTGTGTGTCCGTCCGTTGTTCCCTCAGTGACGCTGTATAACTGCTCCGTGGGTCGCTCCGACTGCAGCCGCTGCCACACGGCGGACCAGAAGTACGGCTGCGTGTGGTGCGGCGGCGCTCACGCCAGCTGCTTGTACTCAGACTCCTGCAGTGAACCGGTACAGCAGACTTGCCCCGCCCCCGTCATCCACTCGGTGAGTCCTGACCTTTGACCTCTTCACTCTTTATTTCAGGTGTGTGGGAACAACGAGCAGAATACACCATGTGTGGTGCTTCTAGTCACGATTACGGAGCTCTCTCTGAAATAGATTGGCACTTGCAATAGAAAGTTACCCCATCCATCCAGAGCGTTTCTTAGAGACTCTTTTAGAGCTGACGTCGTCAAAAACACACGCACGCATTTTGGCGATGAAGGTGGCGTTCTGCCCCGGCCTTCCAGACGAGTTGGCGAGTTTTAAACGTTGAACTAAAACTGTTCCCGGCATCAGAATGTCTGCTTGTTTCGTGTTCGGTCGTCAGAATCGATATTCCAACAGAGAACTCAAGTTCTACAGAACTCAGTTCTTCTTTCAAATCTGTTGACAAACTGATGACAACGAAGAATCACAACCCATGATAATGACAGATGTAACAATCCACTAACCCAACAGCAGAAAAACTCTGACTTTATCAAGTAATCATTTTGATACAACACCAGTTTTGTAATAATAAACATATCAGAAAAACACAATTAAATAATGCATTGGAAACTTAATAAATAAAATAAGTAAAATAAAATAAATAAAATAATAATAGTAAAAATTGTAATAAATGATAAAAAATAATAATAAAGAAAAAAAAGAAAGAAAAATAAGAAGAAAGTTGAGTTTGTCTGTCGTAGTATTTAAGAAAAGGCATCCGTGTTCTCTCAGACTTGTTCTACAGGATTCCGACCGTTTCAGAGCAGCAGGTGTTTCGGTGTAACAGGTGACCGTGTTAACTGTTGACCCTGAGCCCAAAGCGTTCGTGGTTGCTCGTAGTAACTTACATAAATGGTCGGCGTAGATAATAAACACAGATGAGTATGTATTTAAAATGGATTGGAGGCTTTTACGAGGACACCTGCATGTTCCGTTTGTGTTCTCAACAGCTGCCGTCACATACGAGCGACCACGGCTGAGAGTCGCCAGTTAACACGGTCACTTATTAAAACAAAACACTGGCGGCACCATGTGTTGAACATGAGTACTACTGGCCTGAAGACACAATCAAACATGTGTTTGTAGCGCCCGTTTTAAAACTCAACAAGCTCTTGAGTCGGTGTCATGGTATTTGACGTTGTGAACACGACCACAGGTAACGGAGCTGTTACATCCAGTGACTCGTATGCTCGTAACTTTACACGCTGTGTTTAGGTTGCATCAGTGATCTTTGGTGGTTAATGTCCTCTTAGATAGCTTGACAGGCTATTGCACTCCGCCGTACTTCACACTTACGTACGTCATCATTGTTTGCAAACTGTATTATTGTATTAAATGAAGCATTTCCTGACCTCCCTCAGATTGAGCCGCTCTCCGGCCTGCTGGAAGGCGGCACTATGGTGACCATCTCCGGCTCCAACCTGGGCCAGAAGGCCGAAGACATCCTCCTCTCGGTGTTGGTAGCCGGGATCCCCTGCACCGTCATCCCCGGCCTCTACGAGGTCTCCTCCAGGTACACGCCCACTTCTTTGTTTTCATGTTTTTAAGGGAATTTGATGGAATCATTTGTGAATTTCGAGCAGATTTCTCAAAGGTAAAGACTGCAAAACAAACTCCTAAATAATATGGGATTGTTGTTGTCTTTTTGTTTTCAAAAAACAATAAAACAAATGTAAATAATAAAGATGAGACTATTTTGTGTGGTTCTCATAGGAATGTTTAAGAAAGAAGAGCTGCAACAATTAGTCAAATGTTTGACCCACAGAAAATGATATAATCTGATATGATGACGTGTCGAATCAAACACAGACCCAGGTTTCAGAAGGCAACTCATATGTCGGAGGGGGGGATCCCTTGTTGCTATTAAACACCTCATCATCTATTTAATTTGTCCGACACTTTGTTTTATGACCAAATACCTGCAGAACTAATGACCTTCATCAGCCTCAGCTGGACTTTGAGTTTGCTGCTAATTAACCAGTAATAGCATGCTGTTTATTTGAGTTTATTTATGATCGTCACCGTTAACCGTTTACATTCCTGACATTGTGTACGTTTGGGTTTTGCACCTTGTTGATAATCTGAATAGTTTATATGTTGTTGTAGTGTTGTACTTTGTTCTGCGGCTGCTGCACGCCAGATTCCCTCTGAATTAATAAAGTCTTTTATCTTATCTAAAAAGAAAAAAGAAAGGTCTTTGCAAAAGTGTCATTGACTGATCAGCTTGATTCAATATTGTCAGAGTGCATGTCTGACTCTGCTTTATTAAAGGGACTATTTGTAACTTTCAGAAATGCTTCTTAACAGCGACACCTGCGGCCGTGAAATCAAAGAAAGTCAGCGTCGAGCTCGCGCTTGCTCGCTCTACATAGACATGAAGGAGCATCACTCAACACAG
This sequence comes from Sebastiscus tertius, assembly GCA_916701665.1. Classification (NCBI taxonomy): domain Eukaryota; kingdom Metazoa; phylum Chordata; class Actinopteri; order Perciformes; family Sebastidae; genus Sebastiscus; species Sebastiscus tertius. The sequence goes on along the minus strand of CAKAOH010025484.1, from coordinate 5,883 downwards.
TGAGGAGACACACGTCAGCTAAAAGCACAGCATCACTCTAGAGTTCAGCTGCTTGGCAGTAATGTTAGCTGACCAGACCAAGGTCTCTCCATGAACATGATTCTTAGTGTTGGCTTTTCCTGCCTCAGTGCAGGCTGATGCAGCTCTGCAGCGTGTCTCCCTGCTCTCTCCACCCGCAGCCGGAGAGAGCAGGGAGACACCGGCACCCGGTCGGTAACAAGACGACAACGTTACTCACTGAGGAGCTGCGTCACTTCAGGAGACACGGGAAACCTCTGCTGGTCTGGAGGAGCTGCAGCAGTTATTTCTGACCAAACGTCCACTGAACATTCACTAGATATCCTCAGAGCTACACTAACTCTGCTGCAGGGTGGAGTGAGCGCGCGTTACTGTCTAGAGGTGGAGCGAGCTGAGCGAGAACGCGCGCGCTGTCTGAGTGAAGGCAGGCAGGCAGAGGAGACGAGGCAGCGGCCACACGCGAACACGCATATGCGAGCGCGCATGTGTGGCGACCCGCTACATTTATACGATTAGAAAGTTACAAACAGTCCCTTTAAGAACAGCTGTCTCAAGAGTGACGTCTGTGTTTCAGGATCGTGTGCAGGACCAAAGCCAGCGGAGGAGAGAAGGTCGGACTCATGTCTGTAAAAGTGAGCGGAGGAGAGTTTGGTCTGTCCAGCCAGACGTTCAGCTACCAGGTACTCTACATATCACCTTTAATATAGTCGGTCAGATTAGGCTTTGTTGACCCGTTGTTATGTTGTTGCAGAAGCAAACAGCCACTGGTTCTCAACCTGGGGGTCCCGACCCCCACTAAGGGTCGTCAAAGCTTCACAGGGGGGTCTCGAGGCCTTCTTGATTTTAACGGTTGTAAAGGCCCAGACGCACCAAGCCCACATCAAAGAACTAGCGGTGATGAACGCCGACCGTTGCGTCGCCTCGCGTCCTCTTTGTCTCGGCCGACAGGTTGCACTAGAACACGCCACTAAGACTCCGGCCGACGGCCAGTCAGCTCGTACGTTCTGTGGCTGCGTGAGAGGGAATAACTCTCCACACCAGCAGGCGGCGGTAGTCCGTATTCATCATTCAAAAAGGGAAACGGGAAGAGCGGGGACGGAGGATATACAAGCCGTTGTTATGATACGGACGTGAATATAATCTGCTCAAAATTCATCCACAAACTTCCTGCAGTTATGGCGTTCACTATTTGGGTTAATTGTACAGTTCATCAGTTGTTCTGTTATTGTTATGCACCGACTGTAATCTGAAGTATCCGTAAGGTATGTCCCTCAGTGAGGGCTCGTCACTCAGCCATAGAAAAGAGGCCCCTTAAGGAACCATTCAGCTAAACCAGACGACTATTTAGATCTATCTATTGATGAATAATCAATTTTGATTGATTGATCGAGGTTGATTGTCTTCTAACCGTCCGTCCTCTTGTCCCTCTCAGGACCCGTTTGTGATGGGGGTGTCTCCTAAAAGGGGACCCAAAGCCGGAGGGACGTCGCTGACGATCGATGGCCGAAACCTGCTGACGGGACGTCCCTCAGACCTCGCCATCACCGTGGGGGGGGTGCCCTGTCACATGTAAGACTCTCACTCACACACACACAGAGAGGTTGACATTATCTATTGGCTGAATGACGGCTTGTTGATGATTCATTTAACGTTCCCTCCGTCAGTCTGACCTTTGACCTCCCTGTGTATTAATGTGTCTCTCCTCAGTGTGTCCGAGGTGCAGAAAAACAGAGTTCAGTGTGTGACAGGAAGCAGTAATAAGACGGGAGATCACCGGGTCACGCTGCACTACGGCAGCAGCCAGCGCCACCTCCACGCGGAAGCTTACCGCTACACCCACAACCCCAACATCACCCACGCCACGCCAGCAAAGAGCTTCCTGCAGTGAGTTCGGGAGTCCGACCTTCACCTCCTGTTCCCTACTGATGACAGCCGTTCGCTGTGACACTGACGAGCCTTCTGTCTGTTTTTAGTGGCGGTCGGCGGATCTACGTGTCGGGCCACAACCTGGACGTGGTGCAGGAGCCCCGCATGGTGGTGACCGCCGCGCCCCTCCAGTCAATCAGCCAGAATAAAAGGAGGAGGAGGAGGAGGAGGAGGAGGAGTGAACCTGTCTGTCCTGGAGACGCTCTCTGCTCCGTCAGAGAGGTCAGTCAGTGTGTGTTCTTCTTTGTTATTTCTGATCTGAAGTCAGCCGTCTTCCTTTACTAGACGTCTGTTCTGCTCCCTCCCCGTCTCTTCAGTTCACGGAGCGCTGCGAGGTCAACTCCTCTTCCCTCATCCTGTGCCGCTCTCCCATGGTGGACTCCTCCGCCTGGGGGTCAAAGTTCACCGCGGAGTTTCTGCTGGACAACCTGCGCTTTGACTTCAGCCGTCTGAACTCCGAGACCTTCAGCTACAAGCAAAACCCCGTCCTGAAGCGCCTGAACCAGCAGGAACCTCAGAAGGCCTACCGCTACAACCCCGGCAGCTTCATCCAGCTGGAGGTCAGAGGAGACGCAGATAGATGATGGCTGATGTTACAACCAGGGCTGTCAGTCCAATAACATAGTTAATCACCATTAATCACAAACGAATGTCACATGTTTTATCTGTTCATAATGAACCTTAAAGGAGATCAGTCCAGTATCTAATCCTCTGATCAACATGGGAGTGGACTAATCTGCTGCTTTATGTAAATGCATGTATATATTTATTATTGTAAATCAATTAACAACACTAATCAATAACAGATATTGTCCAGAAACCCTCACAGGTTCTGCATTTAGCATAAAACAATCTGCTCCAATCAGAACAGGTCAAACTGCAGCCCAACAGCAACAACAGCTGTCAGTGTGTCAGTGTGCTGACTGGACTATGACTTGCCCCAAACTGCATGTGATGATCATAAAGTGGGCATGTCTGTAAAGGGGAGACTCGTGGTACCCAGAGAACCCATTCACATTCACTGATCTGGAGGTCAGAGGTCAAGGGACCCCTTTGGACATGGACATGACAGTCTGGAGCGTTATTTAACCTCTTCATGACCAGCTAGTCTGACCTGGTTGGTACCGATGGATCCATCAGGTCCTCTAGTTTCAGATGATACCAGTAGCAGTAGTAGCAGTAGTAGTAGTCTGATCTGGTTGGTACCGATGGATCCATCAGGTTCTGTAGTTTCAGATGATACCAGGATCTTCAGTCTAGCTTTAGAACTGAGCCGCTACGACCTCTGAAAGATCGGCAGCTCGTCGGATTTTTAAGAGGTTAATTAAAAATCACAGGTTGCGTCAAATAAATGAGTGGCGTTAAAATGAATTGCGTTAACTGCGACAGCTCAAGGAACAACCCTTTATTGTCATGATTATTTATTTAAAGAGGCAGCTGATAACTTTCCAATGACAAACATTCCACACCAGCTGTGTGTAAAAAGCAGAATAGTGTTCCTCTAGTCTTCTAGTTCTCACGGCCGACTGACTGCAGCCTCGGGTGTTAGCAGTGATATTCAGAACAGGAGCCTGAATCATGCTTAAACAGCTGTTATTATAGTAAATACAACTGTTAGAAGAACTATCTGTTGAACAGTCATCACAGAGAAACAGCTGAACCCATTCTGTCTACTTTGAAATCAGTCGGGTTAAACAGAAGTGACAGTGAAAGATAAACCATGTGATGGTGTGCCGTCAGGGGGAGAACCTGGACGAGGCCATCACTAAGGAGGAGGTGGTGGTGTTGGTCGGGGAGGGTGTGTGTGCCGTGAAGACCCTGACCAAAAACCATCTGTACTGCGAGCCGCCACCTCAGCAGCCGGCGCCGGCAGCCAACGGCAGGAAACGAGAGGGCTCCGACAACCTGCCTGAGTTCACAGTGAGTCCCTTTAAGACCACAGACACATCGTCACGTCTTGACTCGTCACGGAGGACGGGACTGTGTGACCTGACGAGGACGCTGCTGTGTGTGTGTGTGTGTGTGTGTGTGTGTGTGTGTGTGTGTGTGTGTGTGTGTGTGTGTGTGTGTGTGTGTGTGTGTGTGTGTGTGTGTGTGTGTGTGTGTGTGTTTCAGGTCCAAATGGGCAACCTGAACTTCTCCCTGGGTAAGGTCCAGTATGACAACCTCAGCCTGGCCACCTTCCCTCTGGAGGCTCAGATCGGAGTCGGGGTCGGGGCGTCCATCGTGGCCCTCATCGTCCTCATCATCGTGCTCATCTACAGGTCAGCGGGTCGGCCGTGTGTTTCTGTGCATGTTTAACCTCCGGGTCTGAGAAGTGAAGTCAATGATGGAGAGTCTTTGACCTTCATCCTGTCTACCAGCCAGCAGGGGGCGACTCCTCTGGTTGAATAGAGGTCAATGATTGATTTATTCCCTCAGTAAACATTGTCAACGTGAGTTGATGGTCTCAATCTCTAGTTTCAAGTCTTCTTCAGTACAGCAGGATGTTCATTTAGTAGATGATGTTATGAGGGCTGTAGGATCAGGATCACCTTCGGGTGTTTCCATTCTGACCCAGCATGACCCGGCGATTAACCCTGATCCTCACTGGTGGGAGGTTTGCTGGGTCAGATTACATGAATCAACCTTTTCACAATCTCACTGGATTTCCACTAATCCAGAGTGAAACTGGTCCCTCTGATTCCTCTCTCTCTCTCTCTTCTCTCCCATCCCTCTGGTTCCTCTCTCTCTCTTCTCTCCCGTCCATCTGGTTCCTCTCTCTCTCTTCTCTCCCGTCCATCTGGTTCCTCTCTCTCTCTCTCTTCTCTCCCGTCCCTCTGGTTCCTCTCTCTCTCTCTCTTCTCTCCCGGTCTGACCCTCTGGTTCCTGTCTTCGTTGCTGTCTGACAGGAGGAAGAGTAAGCAGGCTCTGAGAGACTACAAGAAGGTCCAGATCCAACTGGAGAACCTGGAAACCAGCGTGAGAGACCGCTGCAAGAAGGAGTTCACAGGTAAGAGAGTAAAGGAAGGGAGGAAGGAGAGGAAGGAGAGGAAGGAGAGAGGAGAGCCAGAGAAGTTTAATTTAGTTTGTGGAGGCCAACAACTTTGTTATCTCTCTGGCCTCATGAGATTCTCCCATGACATCACACCTCCATGACATCACACCTCCATGACATCACACCTCCATGACATCACACCTCCATGACATCACACCTCCATGACATCACACCTCCTGGATGAACTGAGTTTTACTTTAGTCTGCCAACACAGTCAGTGTCGATATTTACCAGCTGCAGCACCGTCCCCAGCACACACTTTAAATACGATGTATAGTAGAAGCTGATCTCCTCCTCCTCCTCCTCCTCCTCCTCCTCCACCCTTAAGACCTGATGACGGAGATGATGGACATGTCCAGCGACCTGGTGGGCTCCGGCATCCCCTTCCTCGACTACCGGAGGTACGCCGAGCGCATCTTCTTCCCCGGCCACCGGGAGTCTCCTCTGAGGAGGGACCTGGACGTTCAGGAGTGTCGGAGGCAGACGGTGGAGCAGGGCCTGGTGCAGCTGTCCAACCTGCTCAACAGTAAACTCTTCCTCACCAAGGTAGTCATCATCATCACCACCGCCATCAGGGTCATGAGCAGAGCGAGGATTTAAAGGGAGAGTTCAGGTGTTTCTCAGTGGGGTTGTATGAGCTTCTTCTCCATAGTCAGTGTGTTACCTACAGTAGATGTTCTCCATAGTCAGTGTGTTACCTACAGTAGATGTTCTTCATAGTCAGTGTGTTACCTACAGTAGATGTTCTTCTTCATAGTCAGTGTGTTACCTACAGTAGATGTTCTTCCATAGTCAGTGTGTTACCTACAGTAGATGTTCTCCATAGTCAGTGTGTTACCTACAGTAGATGTTCTTCTTCATAGTCAGTGTGTTACCTACAGTAGATGTTCTTCTTCATAGTC